>MQVO02000169.1:0-18013 GCA_001986395.2 Irpex lacteus | reverse complement strand
ATGTCGGCAATGAGCGCTCACAAGCAGCAACGAGAAGAGGAATAATACCTCATATATCCGACGCACAACCTGCTCCCCTTGGAAGACTCGTACGAGCTTCGCCAGAACGACGCCGTTCCTCATTTCATCTTCCATTTCCACGACTCCGAATCCCAGCTCCTCGCCCAAACCCTCAATCCACTGCTGAGCCTCCCCAACGTGACAGAGATACTCATAGGCCTGTAGTAGATTCCTCTGTACATCTGCCCACAATCCTTTAGCTCTCTGAGAAGGCAGCGGTGACGTCGGTGCACTCGGCATCTTGTCCTTTGATAATCTCAACCGCCCTGGAATCCAGCAACATCGTCCGCATCAGCCACCCCTGTAAAATCCGTGTTGCTCCTCTCTAGAAAGGGCGCCGGCTCTCCCTGATTTCTCGCCTTGCCTCCTTCTCCCGCTTTTCACGAGCTGCCCGGCGAGCTCGCCAATCGTCGGGTGGTGGCGTAGGCTCCTCCGCCTTCGTCTCTGTTTCTCATCGGCAACCCAGTCCTCTGGGCATCACCACCGCGATTCGTGGGAGATGACGCCCAAGCGTGCGCCCCGCAGTCAACTGGAGCCATATCTGTTGGCCTTGCGGTTCATATAAGAGCTCCGGTACGGTTGCGGGTTCATCACAGAGGACGGACTTTCTGGTGTCGGAGCGGGCTTCGAGAACTCGGTTAGCTTCTGCGGTGAGAGACCGACGTGGAGGAGGCACGCGATACAGTAGAGGACGCCCTGGGACGAATAGTGTAGGAATATTTGTCGGAGGAAGGAGACGTAGAGGTAGAGGTAACTGACGCAGTGAAGGGGTCACCGTAGAGTGAGGTTGGTCGGCGAGGTAGACCATGACTGGGGGACGAATCAGAATGGAAAGTTCGTGAAGATGTGGAGGCAATGGAGGAGGAGGACGTCGTCGCGTCAGATGCCGTAGAAGACCCGGTCGAGTTCGAATTGAGGCTGCTATCAATGGTATGTGCTCTGTGAGGACGAACGGGTGGCGATGGGTTCGGCTGTTTCTCTTCACGCCCGAAAGCATACTCGTTTATCCGCTGTGAAACGGAGGACGGGACGAGGAGAAGCCTGGTATGGAGGGCAGATGAATACGGGCAGGAGTTGGTGAAGAGAGAAGCGACGCGCGTTGTCGTTATCAGGGCTTTCGACAGTCAGACCAGTTGAGTTGGGGGACAATGGCGAGGCAATAATTGGGGCAGGCAAGGTATGTCGCTTGAGGGCGGTGGGCGTGCGATGCTCCTCCTGATAACTGCTTCTCTTCAACGTGCCAAACGTAGCTGTCTCCGCTGTGTAGGGAAGCCGAGACGCTATGCCCATTGTTCGTGAGCTTGAAGGCGTCGACGGGAGCTCCGTACTCTCGAACTTCGCCGGTCGCCAATCTTCCCTCGTGCACAGGTGAACCTTCCTCCCCAGATGACTCTGCTCTTGTCCTCTCCTCCATTTGCTACGCATCACATCTAGACTGGTCCCAGTACGATGTCCCGGTGTCCATCTTCGATTCGGAGTGCCAGTCGGATTGCTCAGCAAGATGTTGTTACTGGATTGAGAGCCCGAACGAGACAGAGTCCCACTACGCGTCGACGAAGTACGTTCAAGGAGCCTCTGCTGGTAGGCAAAAGGCGCACCAGCACCAGCACTAGATCCTGGTCTCTGTCCACCAGAGAAAGATTGCGCTCTTTCCATGTTCGTGCGGATGTCGTGAAAGAGTCGTTAGGCGTGGGGAAATGAAGTCGACGCGTAATTAGAGCAGATGCGAAGTGTTTCGGGTGGCAGCCACAAGCACCTCACCACCACTGAATAGGATCGTGGTCGTCTAAGTCAGATACGTTGTTGACCTAGCGGATGCATCGAGGTAAATGACGAAGGTAAGATTGATCAAGTGCATGGTCGCTGCCAGGGTGTGCGCCTATCACCACGAAGTTACTGCAAATGGCAAACGGACAGAGCTGAACGTCTATGGTAATCGGAGTGTACAACTCATCCCAGAGCACGAAGAAAGACCTCTACGGTAGAAAGTGTAAGGTTTATCAAGCAAGCTTCATCATATTTATAACACGTAGACTATTGAAAGTCTCCTTGATCTGTGAGAAACGAAAACTTGTAGTATAGAGGCTACTAGGGACAACTACGTCACTACTGTGCTCCCTATTACTATTCATAATGTACACATCAAATGTGGGAGAAATAACCTTCTAGAGGGGGAAGTACTCGCAGATTATGGACCAGATTAGAGTCGCGCAGGAGGTTTCCCACTGGTGGTACTCTGACGACGTTCCCATTCTGCGCGAGCGAGGGCACGAAGCGGAGCCTTTAAAACCTTGGCCGACGGAGTAAGGTCTACTAAGCCAATCAGAGTTGGGAGCAACGGTTTAACAACGAGCAAACTTACCAAGCGGCTCGGTTCGCACGATCACCATGACCGGAACAGCAAAATAAGGAAGTCTTCGAAGAATGCATGAGAATGATTAATGATGAAACTCAAATCGACGTACTTATTTCGTGCAAGCTCAATAAGTTCAGACTCCTTCACCTTGCCGTGGTGCTCGGGTTTAGTAACTACAATCGCGGCCACGAGCTCTCCCAGCTTCTCGTCTGGGATGCCTACGGCAGCAACCTCGTTGACGCGGTCATCATGATACAGTGCGTTTTCCACGGTCACGGAGGGCTGTGAAGTAAATTAGCACCCAACTCTGTACCATATAAAGTGCAAGACTTACGATGTTCTCGCCACCACGGATGATGAGATCCTTGACTACGATATGGGAAGTTAGAATTGGTACATGGGACAACATCGCGATAAATCAAGCGCACTTCTATCGTGAAGGTAGATGAATCCCTCAGCATCGATCTCGCCAGAGTCTCCAGTACGAATCCATCCGTCCTCCGTGACTGTCTTCTTTGTTGCCTCTGTTTGCTCTCATGTATCAGCTGGGAGGCGCTGAGACTACTTCCACCATACGTACCAGGATCTGCCCAATAGCATTCCATTACGTCTGGTCCCCGTCTATGTTATTAATGAGATAAGCTTATCCATCCAGGATGAGCCGCCAATGCTTACATCCAGATCTCTCCAACAGTTCCCGGGGGCTGCACCACACCCTCGCGCACGATGACTACATCGTTGACTAGGCATGGTATTCCCCTGCAAAAGGAGCACGACGAGGATCAGCGGATGAGAAGGCCAGAAACTGATAGCGCCACATACACGGTCGTCGGCCGGTGCGCGTAATCCTCCCCAGCAATTGACACGGCAACTGAGTTGGTTTCCGTCATGCCGTAGCCCTGGCCGCTGAATTGGGTGGCTCGATAAGTAATCACCGATGGAAAGTACCCGGCACACACGCCGGACTCACGCAATCGTATTGGGGAAAGTGGCCAAAGCCTTTCCTGGCAATTGCTCGGGAGCAGCGGTTCCACCGAATAGCAGACTATCGAGGGCGTCGGGTCCTACAACTCGCAGAAGATCTGAGACCATTGATGGAACCCTAGAGTCAAGTTAGCTCCCGGAGGAAGGTATGATGGAATGCTTTTAGGTACTAACCCTCCCGCAATGCGAACATTCTCCGCCTTAATGAGCCTAAGTCATGTTGTCAGCGATGTGTCGTATCATCTCGAACAAGCTCGCGTTAAATCACCTGGCAGCTGTGTTGGGCATCAGCATGACTTTTCTTAACGTGAGGATTCTGATTCACCTTCTTCAGGTTCCCATTTGCGCATAAGAACCAACTTCATACCTTGTGAGGATGCCAACATCTAAAAGTGGGTCAACTATGAGCTTGAATAGTTGATGACTCGAATAGCGGCACGCTCACCATTAAGCTTGTGCTGCCCGTGACGTGGAAGAATGGAACGGAAAGCAAGAGACCCCTTTCCGGCCCATTATACGGTGCAGGGAGGTTGCCACCCTTCCTCAGGACGCTTCTCACTGCTGCAATAGTAGCCTATCGCCAGGTCAGGTACATAACATCAAAGCATCACAAGCAAGCGGGACTAACATTCCGTAAGTTGGTCAAATACTGGCGCTGCGTAGAAAGGACGCCCTTTAGGCAGACCAGTCCTGCGTGAGCGATGAGTGTCAAAATGCAGGAGTTTGCCGTGGAAATGAGGTTAGTACGTACGTGCCGGACGTAAATATAATGGTGGCGTTGTCCTCGGGGACGATTTGTAGATCGCGAGAGATGATTTCCCGAGGATCTCCTCCGCTGTTGACTTGAACAACATCCTTCCAGCGGTTGAAACCAGACCATTTGTTGCCCGGGGCGTTCGAGAAAACAAATATCGAGTTGACCCCTGTACTGCGTAGAACATCAGCTGTTGGATGTAATCGCTCTGCTCTCTCTTCATCCAGCAAGAGTATCTTGGCACCGGTTATTTTCACGCAGTGTACAAGAGGCTCTAAAGGAAGCCATCTAGAGGGCAACCGTTCACAGAATCAGAATTGAAGGAAGTAAAGAAGTTACTCACGCGTTGACCAGGACTGCGACGGCCCCTAGAAGGTGGCATGCCCACCACGCTACAAGGTAATCAGGGATATTTCGGGAACAAATTGCCACACGGTCTCCCTTCTGAATGCCGTGAACATGCTCGAGGACGGTGGCTGCCTTCAGAGACTGCTCAAAGACAGATCCATAAGAGAGGCGCTCTTCACCGTACACGATGTACGTCTTATCCTTATGTTGTGGCGCAACGTCAAGCCAGAACGCTCTGAGGGATGGCGAGATATTCTTATACACGCGTTGTACCTTGCCCTTGACAAGCCGTGTTTCGATCTCCCAAGGCATGCCTGGCGCCGTCATGATTGCATGGCCTGTTGTCGGTTGTGTATGTTAGCAACTGTGTTCAACGTCTGTCGAAATATGCTTACATTCAGCCATCGTCCTTTTCGGAATCCAGACCATTTTGCGCAGTCAAACGGTGGAAGAACGGGGAGAGGAGTGATGATGCTGTCTGTGGATTGACAGAGGGGTCAGTGTGGCACTGGCTGAACGAGACGTCGGGATTCGCGGTTATATAGTGTTCGAAGTTCGTGATAAGAATGAATTGATACCGTGGCTGATTGGTCCGTGTACTAAAGAGGCATCTGATGTACCTGCAGGAAGCTCTACAGCAAGTGCGCAGATGTTGAAAGTATTCAGCTGCAGGATCCGACGTGGCCACTCGGGACGCTTGTGCCCAGGTGCAGCCCGGACATCCGAGCGCGGTGCAGCAGGGACGAGGATTCCGAGGAGATAGAAATCTCATGCCAGGGCCTAGTGCCAAGTTTGGCGTCGCAGAAATGCAGTTGCTTATGCAGTCACGGCGTTCAGGAGAGACAGAGGCACGCAGTAATGCGTGCCTTGTGTATCATTACTACCGGTATCTTGTTTGAGAGGTAGATTTCAAGCTGGAAGACAAGGTTGAGATTACGATTCTTGCTATTCAGGAGTGGTTTGGGAGAAATACGCAACTTGTGACACAAGTGCGGAACCAGAAGGGCTATACGCGTATGTCATGTGTGACCGTGACAGTGCCCATCGTGACGAGGACGTTTTAGGTGGGCGCGGACGCTTAGTGCTTGGCAGCTGCTTACTGTAAGTGCCATATTGAGCAACGAGAGACGATGTCTGAGATCAACAAGTTGGAGTCATTGGTGAATGCACTCGTGCCACTGGCCAAAAGTGACGAGTCGCTAAGAAACGAGCTTGTTGCGCCCTGTGGTGAGGTCTTGAAGAGGTTCCGTAACTCATACATGTTACGCGTTCTGCGCGCATACTGAATCTTCAGCCACACTGGACAGAGCCCCGAGGCGGATATTGGCCACATCGCCGACTCAATCAAGCGGAACCGTATGCTATCAACTTGTAAATGTACTTAGTTTTGCTGCTCAACAAATCTTTCACAGTTTTAAACGCGTACCCAAACGACGTTCCAACCCTCGGGTTCTCTAATTTATTGTCTCGCTTGCTCGAACACGTGAGTTTAATCCGCAACAGTCTCATTTAGCTCGACAAACGTATTGATCATGTCCATTCACAGCCCGTTTTGTCCAGAAAACACGCGTCACTATTGTTTCTGCACACGCTATCTACTTCTCAAGCGTCCATCTCAAGAACCTACGGGGCATTACCTTCATTATCGATGCCTAGTACCTACAGCCTCACGACCACATCAGCCATCCAGAAACGCCACCCCCTCTGACACAGCCCCTGCTAGTACCGCACCCAAACGGAAATCCAAAGCAGAGTTTCTTCGCGAGTATCGTGCTAAGAGTGCTGAGAAGGATTGTCACATTCATCCAACGAACTAGGCTAACTTTCTCTCAGAAAAATCTCACATCTCAGAATTCTTACTCCTTAGGGATACGCTATATCTCTTACGGGGAATATCTGGCAAATATGTGCAATTTTCATCTGTCAAAGATCCTGATCCCAACCAGCTGGTGTTCAACGCAGATTCAGTTAGCCACATCTTTTTTTTATTGCACTTCACGCACTAACATTAGCCTTACCCCATAGCGACATGTGATATCGACATCAACGAAAGCTCTAGTCCTGCGTCTTGCTGAAATCGGCTATCTTTATATTCGCGTGGACGCTTTCGTACGTGAGAGAGAAGGCAAAGCTGGGATCGGCATGATCGAACAAAGCCTCTGTCACCACCTTCAATCGCGATTGACGGAGTACTATAGACTCATCGCTGTACTCGAGTCCCAAATGTCTTCTTCCGTCGCAGATGACGGTAGATCTGATTCGCAACAGAAAGATCCCCACGAGCAAGAGACAGGGCTTACATTGAAGCGACTGGATGTCTGGATTCAGGAATGGAGGCTGCGGATGTGGATGATGAGCGTGTGTGTAGAGGGTGCACGAGGTCAAATTCGCCTTTGACATCCGTATATCCCGACGTTAAGCTGACATTTGGATTGTAGAGACACACGGAGGTGCCTTGGTGAACCTCATCCAAGGATACGCAGATAACGGGGACCCTTTCGTCCGCACGTTTACAGATCAGCTGCTTGAAGAGGTGACACTTCCTTTCCGACCATTGCAACCGTATATTTACCGTCAATGCGTCACAACAGGTGTCCAAGCCATTTTTTGTCACGCTGCACAAATGGTTATTCTCAGGAGACTTGAACGACCCATTCTCTGAATTCTCCGTAACAATCGACCCCGGGTTAGCCTACCTTCAATATGTGCATCAGGCTTCGGGAGGACATTTAGGGGGTGACGGAGGCTTTGGAGGGCTCGGAGAAGCCGAAGACATCTCCGGAGAAAGGGAAAGTGGGCTGAAGCTGTGGGAAAGCAAGTACCACTTTCAAAAAGAAATGCTCCCCGCCTTCGTAGGAGAAGCGTTCGGCCGCAAGGTACGCCACTGATTGCATCCCGTAAAGTAACTGCGATCTCAGCTCACAGTTTCGCAAAGATATTCTTTACTGGCAAGAGTTCACATTTCATCCGCTACAGCTGTCAAGATAGCGACTGGGTAGCGACTCGGGAGAAGCTGAGCAATACGGGCGGCAGTGCGTGTCTTCATTATGCCTGTGCCTTCTTCCTACTACATCTTGAGCTCACGCACACGCTGGGCAAGCTTTGCAATACAGCGACATAGCGGGACTGGAACGCTCGATTGATACCGCCTACCAAATTGCTAGTCGCCGCTTATTTGACATTTTCTTCGACAAGTACGGTCTACTGGACCATCTACTGGCGCTGAAACAATATTTGCTCCTCGGACATGGCGACTTCGCAGACCAACTCATGGAGGCCCTTGCGTTCGTACCTGACCCTTTGTACTTTTTGTTACTGTATTTGCGTCCCTGCTGACACGCCTCTATGCACAGACCTAATCTAGCGCGTCCCGCCAACACGCTTTATCGCCATAATTTGACCGCCACCTTAGAAGTTGCCATTCGCCAGTCCAGTGCACAAAACGACCCTCCAGATGTCGTTCAGCTGCAGCGAGAGTGACTATGGATAATTGACGATACCTATTTTAAACATGTGATACTCTATGGTGAATAAGTCAGCGGATGGTGTTGAGGGAATAGACCATACAACAGACTCACACAGTAAAACCAATGCCTACACATGATACACTCATCCGCGTACCGGACTGCTCCAAACAGACATCACAGTTTACAAAGCGAGTATTAATTTCCCCCGGAATAATTCCGACGGTTGCGTCAATGTTTGGAGGTTTCCCTGGTTTGCTTGCTGTTCTTGAGACACTTTCCTCCGGTTCGATGGATCCTGACCTATCCAAAGTGGTAAGCTTGCTTTAGGAGCAAGAAAGTCAAGGGAGTTGAACGATGTGAATTGAGGTCTACTACAGTGACTAGACGAGTATGCCAGACATACGAGGCGTATACGTAGGAAAGAAAAAAGGCAGAAGACGAGAAAAATTACATGCCGGGAAGTAATAAGCCTTCCAAAAGTCCAAAACCGAACCACGAGCGGATACAGTAGTGAGACGCGAGAGGCCTTGCTCGCGCATCACTCCTATGCCCCCTCTCCAGACCACATACGAACGAGTAAAAAAAGAAAATCGCGAGAGGAAACAGGAATGAGACGCGAGAGGCCAACTCGCGTCTCACTCCTGTGCCCCCTCTCAAAGAAGAGAGAAAAACTACGAAAGAAACAAAGACAAGAGACACTCTGGAATGACGAGGGACGAAGGTGAAGACAACACGTCGACAGCTCAACGAACCCAATCAAGACCAACTAATCCTTCTTATTCTTCCTTCTCCCCTTCCTCCACGCCTCCTCATCCAACCTCAACCAATCCTCCCGCGACTCCTCCACATCACCGTTGTTCACTGACCATCGCTTGATGTCAGCTTGAGGTCGCCCGAAAGCTGGGTTCACCTTCACTGTCCAAGTCCCCTTGTGGATCACCGCCGTTGGCGAAGGCGCACCAGTCGCGACCATCGCGGCGAACGACATTCCGAACTGGATGGGCTTCGCCTGAGCGTTGGCATCGGCGCCGAGTGGTGGAAACTCGTCAGCGGTGAACTCTGGGATGGCGATGGGGATCGACGAGGGACCGGCTTCTGCGTTCGCCTCAGCTCGCCGTGAGACCTTGAGCTCCTGCTTCCTCTGCCTCCTCCGAACCTGCTTGCCTCCTCGTGAGCTACGACGGGGTTCGACTGGATCGGTTTGCGTGTTTGCCAGGTGCTCTACCGCTGGCGCCTGTTGTTCTGCCCGAGCCTGAGCCTTCTGCTTCCTGATCCTCTGGCACCGAGCGGCGCAGCGAACACGCTTCCTGGGCTCAGCGTCCGTAGTTGACTCGAATGTGGCTACATGGCGTTCGCCTACCTCAACGGCTGGTGGCTCTGGAGTAGGGGCAGTCGGAGGATGAGGACCAGATGAAACTGCCGATGTTGTCTCGGGAACATCGCCAGCAGAGTTGTCGCCGCGGTCGGCAGGGTTGTAGACGGGAGGTTCGACTTCGGAGATGGTTTGCCTGACGCGGCGGACGGCGACGGGAGGTCCACAGAAGAGCCAAGTAAGACCGCGTATGATATTCTCGGGGACGCCCTCGACATTGAACCAGATAGTGCCATAGACGAGAATCGTGAGCCCACACATGAGGACTAGCCATAGTAGCGCCAAGACAACGTCGGTTACGTCGAGTAACCAGTCCGGAGGAGTGAGCGACTTAGACGACGCAGTGGGAGTACGAACGACAACGGCAGTAGAAGTAACCTTCTGCGAGAGTGAAGGCTTGGACGCAGTAACGACGAGCGAGGTATTGTTCGCGTCGACAGGAGGTGGTGGAGGTAGCTCAGCCCAGGAGTACCGATCCGGAGCAGAGATAGTGAGCACGACTGGCGCGGCAGGAAGGCGAAGGCCGTCGAGGAAGTTGCAGACCGTGCCATATTGCGCAGAGGGAGTCGAGATGTCGCAGACCGCGTATTGGACACTGGTAAGCGTGAGCTGGTAGACGGTGGGCAAGGACTGAGGGTGGTGCCAGGCGACGTTGAACAACGCGGCGACGCCGATGAAGAACAGGCTGATGAAGTTCATGATGAGGAGCTGTCGGCGTGTTCGAGATAAGATACTAGAAAGTACTGAATACTGAGTGTTGAACCTGAGCAGCGATGCTTCAAGTTCGAGTGAGAGATGGTGGTAACGGTGTAAGTTCTGTGAAGAGAGGAGGTCGAACCATGTCCGACTTTATACCTGGCGAGACGGGATCGAGATTGTCAGCCTTCGAGTAATCCCAAACCAGACAAATTACCTTACTGGGTAGTAGCATGTCCACTTCGGGAACTTCGTCTTCGCCGGTGATTGGCTGGCCACACTGTCTTCTGCACGAAGGCACGCGCGGGTCCGTTAGCACGTACGTGAGGCTTGCATGTCTTTCCATATCTCCCCAAGGCTGTCCACGCCAACATGTCAGCCTGAGGTGAGGAACATGCTTGCCGTAATGGCCCAGGATATTAGAGACCTGCGTCTGGAGAGAAACAAGTCAGCTCAGTAGTACGCGAGACGCTGTTCGTCAACGCACCTACAGATCATTACTGTCAGTAATATAAGGTAGTTGCTGTAGCCAGTTCCTCTTGAATGACTGAGAGTTGTTGAATCAAAAATTGACGTTGGGCAGTGGGCGCGGCCGTGATCCTGAGGAACTTGAAGGCCCGGGGAGATGATTGATGCGTCATATCTAGCGCTTTTGGATTGGTGTCGAGACCCCGAGTACCGCTTGGCAATCGCACAGGCGTCTGGCTTCACTCGAATTTATGGCACACGAGCAATCCTTCAGGCCGAAGTCCACCTACTTCGTCCTGCAAGCCTACTTGCAGGGCGTGCTTCACTTTCATCCAACCTACCACCATTCTCATATCTCCACCTGGACTCGGAATTATGTCCAACTTTTTCCCTACTAGCCCAACAAGGAGTCAGCAGCGCGAAAACACTGCTAGTAGCAATGTCTCTCATTGGGAGCGAAACTCGCGCTCTCGGATGTCTCTATTCAGGTCGTCAGACCCACTATCCACGTCGCCCAGGTCATCGTCGAGGTTAACGAACAGATCTCAAACTCCCTCTCCAAACGGCTCGCATTCGGACATTTCTGCAGCCACCGACCCCGCACGACCTCCTATCGTACTCGGAATATGTGCTATGGACGTCAAAGCTCGTTCCAAAGCGATGCGTGAGATTCTCACTCGAATAGTTGAACGATCTCGTGGCGTTATAGACGTCAAGGTTTTCGGAGACAAAGTTATTCTAGACGAAGGTACAATAAATGCAAGTCTCCCCTGTCTTGTCCTTTGGCTCACTTGTGTGTCCGCAGACGTTGAAAACTGGCCTCGCTGCGATGTTCTCATCTCCTTCTTTTCGACCGATTTTCCTCTTGACAAAGCCATCTCTTACGTAAAGCTCCGGCAGCCACACTGTATCAACGACCTGCCCCCTCAGGCGTTGCTCTGGGATCGTCGTCTGGTCGGCTCGGTGCTGGATCACCTCGGCGTACCAACCCCTCGCCGCCTCGAGGTCTCCCGAGACGGAGGCCCAAAAGTGGACCCAGAACTCCGTGCACTTATGAAGCAGCGTCTTGGGATCAATTTGGGAGGATTCCAGGTTACTCCTGAAGTTTCCTTGAGTGAGGATGGTGATTCAATCATCATTGACGGGCAAGCTATGAAGAAGCCATTCGTCGAGAAACCCGTAAGCGGCGAAGACCATAATGTGTATATATACTTCCCTGGCGGATATGGGCGTCGCCTCTTTAGAAAGGTACCGACATCCTCTTCTCACGCACAAAAATATTAGACTCTGATCATGTGGTTTCCCACAACAATCCAGGTCGGAAACAAGTCAAGCGAACTGGATCCTGCCCTCAGTCACCCACGAACCGACGGATCTTACATTTATGAGGAATTCATCGACGTCGATAACTCGGAGGATATTAAAGTGTACACTGTAGGCAAAGAATACACGCACGCCGAAACACGCAAATCTCCCGTCGTAGACGGCGTTGTGCGTCGTAATACTGACGGCAAAGAGATACGGTATGTTTCACAACACTTGGTTTAAGATCTTGCTGTACTGAATGGAGCGCGCTTTCATCCGCGATATCCTCGGTGTCCGTTCTATGACGTAGCTTCATCACGAATTTGAGCGACGAAGAAAAGCTCTGGGCAGCAAAAATCAGCGAAGGGTTCGGTCAGATGGTCTGTGGGTTTGACATGTTGAGATGCGAAGGTGGCCAGAGGAGCCAAATCATCGATGTCAATGGTTGGAGTTTCGTAAAGGGCAATGAATCATATTATGGTACGTCACCTTCTGTACTCACACGACCACTGTATTCACAACGCGATGCCGCTCCTATCAGACAAGGCCGCAGAGATTCTTGCCAATCTTTGCATCCAGGCTTCCTCTGCGCCTGAGCGTCCTCTAGCCGCTGCGGAGACCGCACCTGTCGAGGCGCCAACCTGGTTGTTGAAAGCCAATGTGACCGTGTTCAGACATGCGGATCGCACGCCCAAGCAGAAGCTGAAGTTCAATTTCCCCATTGGTGAACGATGGACTCAGCCATTCGTGCGACTGCTCAACGGCGAGAAGGAGGAGATTATTCTTCGCGAGCGAGCGCAGCTTAGCCTCATAGCGACAGCCGTGGAGGAGGCCAAGGGCCTGGGAGCTGATGGCGACGACCTCGCGAAATTGACGCAACTGAACAACGCGTTGTTCAGCAAGATCGAAATGCCTGGCACCAAAGCTCAGCTAAAACCCGTCTACTCGAAGAAGCAGCCTGGTCAGATTAGGAAGCTGACCAAAACTAACCCTTGTTTTCAAGTGGGGAGGCGAGGTATGCTAATCAATGACTAATTGCTTGTGTGAACGCCTAGGTTGATGGCCCTCTTTAGTTTACTCATTCCGCAAGATACCAGTCCCGCGACCTAGGGGAGAATATGAAGAAGGACATCTCAATCATGAGTAAGGTTTACGATTCCCTAATTCCGTACGATTTCTAACATCATGATGTAGATAAAGAGGTTCTCAAGAACGTCAAGGTTCGCTCAGCTTCTTCCTTTCCCGAAAACGAATCTCAACCAACTCATCCTCAACCGCTCATGAACCCCAGATCTACACCTCCTCCGAGCGCCGGGTGGTGGCATCGGCTGAAATCTTCGCTGCTGCCTTATTTGACACACTCAGAGATAACTCCTACAGCGCGTCACACACACCTCCGACCTCGCGTTCCTCTGTGGACAGTAATGGTAGCCCCATGGGCGCGGGATCGCAGACTCCCAGTCGTACCCGGGAATCTTCCCAGTTCTCCAATTATGGTAGAGTCCCGAAGCTTATCGTCCGTAAGGACTTGCTGGACGACTCGAATGCCGCTAAAGACTTGACGGACGACGTCAAGAAGCGCTTGAAGATACTCTTGCGTCCTGGTGAGCCGGAGAAGCGGCGGAGTTGACATGGCCGAAGAGTATGAAAAAAGAGCCGGTGGAGGTCGTCAAGGTCTGTATATTGTCACGAATGCTATTCTTACACGCGAGTCGTGTGCACGTCCCTGAAACGTTTATTATGAACTCTGTAGGAAGTGATCGATCTACTATCGTCGTTTCGAGAAATCATGCACAGAAACTGGGAGACGCTGGATGTGGACAAGATTCAGGAGAGATGGTGTGTAGTCCTCGCTCCTCTCATTATGCTGTCATCTCCTTTAATGCCCGCGAATGAAACAACGCTGACGCTGCCTCGCCTTCGTACAGGTGCTGCGGTGACGAACCGTGGCTCTTCCGAGAACGCTGGGAGAAGCTATTTGAGGATTTCTGCGACGTGAAGCAAGAGAAGTTCGACCCGTCACGCGTGCGTCGGCTCAATCTGCTCTACTTCATTTCATTCTCTTAACTACTCGTGCCGAAATTGGCCGTCTTCTCTGGGCTTGCAGGTTTCCGAGCTATACGATACCATCAAGTATTGCGCCCTACACCATCGCACGTTCCTTTTCTCCATATTCAATGAAAAACGGCGTGAGACCGTCGGAGGGCAACCCTGCTGCTCAAGACAGGCGACTGCACGAGCTTTATAGCCGTGCGAAGGCGTTGTTCGACTTAGTGGCGCCGCAAGAGTATGGCATCGAAACCGGAAGAGAAGTATGTTCGTGGATCCCCATGATTTGATCCATCTTGCTCACACCGAACACGACTTCTCAGGGAGGAAATCGGCGTGCTCACCTCGCTTCCTCTGGTTGCGCAATATAGTTGGCGATTTGGAGAACGCACGGAACAACGAGGAGTGCTCGTTGACCCTTTACTTCACGAAGGAGAGCCATATTCACACCCCTCGTGAACCTGGTTCTTCTGTCCGGGCTGCCCATCGCTAATAGACGGATACCGGAATTGGATTACTGCGTAAGTACATCCCACCCCAGGTTTAGTACTTGAGATAACTGACTGTAATCTTTCAGTCGCATATCACGTACGTTGTTCATCGTGGCGCAACCCATCCATGGTGGCCCAGTCTAACGCAATCTCTCTAGATTCGAATTGTACGAACGTAATCACGGTCGCGGGAGGACCGACAAGGAATACTCCATACGTCTCTCGCTGAGCGAAGGCGCACACTCGTCCAACGTTCTTGATTCTGCGCTGGACGCCAGGCACTCTTTGAACGTGCAACCGCGCAAGTACGTGTCGTTAACGGAGTCGATAAACATTTCACGGAATACTGACGGTGTCATGCGATTGTAGGAAGTTGACCCAGCACTTACCGTACAGCCTTGTAATTGAGAAGTTATCAAACACTTTGGGACGAATTATGGAGGTACGCTGCACAGGCATATTACGTCTTTATGTGCAGTTGGAACTGATACATTGCTCACGATGCCAGGATGATGATACGGATAGAGAGACTCCTTTAGAGCTCATCGAGCCACTCACTTCACACGGCAGTGATGTCAGTATGGACGAGGCATGAAGACGCTAACGAGGCAAAGACAATGATAGACGAACAACATCACGATCTTACATGTATCATTCCTGCTTGTATAATGGGAGGGATGGGCAGCTTGGCATCTTTCGTACGGACGATCTCTGGATATTGATAATCTGTAGAATATTACATAGAGCACTTATTCTTTGTACTGATCAAACATCCCCTTCGAGCCACGTCGAATGTGCATACCCCTTGCACATCTTCAGCTGTATCCGCTACGTCTCTCTGCTGTACTATAACTATTCCGTCCCACTCACTCCTTGCGTCCTTATCTGGACAACGTGGACTCGCTGAGAGTCTCCTCGTCCACTTTGCTCCACCGCTCACGGTCGACGAAGTGGATGCCACCGGTTCAGCCCACTCCTTCAAACCAGCTGGTTTCTCAGTGACGCGAGCTGGTCCGGTTTGAGCTCGCGGAAGAGCATGCCGTGTGATCCCTTCCCGGCCATGGAGGGATGATCCTTGTCGAAGAGAGCAGATGCGGATTGAGAGAGCATGGAAGATTGGGTGGCGAGAGCTGCGAAGGAGGATGTAGTGTCGTGATACAATCTATGGTAGCGGGAAATAAGTGTGTCAAGTAACATATGTGCCCCAATGGCGTCTGGCTTACCGGAAAGCCTCTTTATTCAGACCAGTCGACTTCTTGGACTTCGTCTAGGGCGTGGTTTCTTGAAGGATACTTTGATCCAGTGGAGGACGTCGAATATGTTGATGTTCTTCGGTCTACCTAGTGCGTCAGCACCAGCAGCACTACCCGCAACTCCGCTTGTAATGGCTGCCTACCTCCAAGGCCTGAAACGAGGGCGCGAGATTGAATGTGCCATCCTGTTGTTGAGATCAAGGGATGGAACACGTCCGTGAGGAAACTGCACGACCGGCGGTCGCTCAGGGTATTTCGCAGGGAAGGTGATGCGGAACTTGAGGATCGAGTCCGTATAGTAGCCTGACTGCCAACGGAAGCAGGTGAAGCTCAGCCCCGTTTATATGTAGAAGGTAGAATGCAGACGCACCTTGTGAACGAAGAAGACGGCGTCCCAGACGAGCAGATTAGTCGGTGTCGGTGTCACGTACATCCCGAGGGGACAGTGGCCGGTGTACATGAGCGATGCATACTCCTGGGTGATAGTTGTGCGTGTGAGCGGGCTTATGGCTGCCTCTGGTTGTGCTTGGCCTGGTGTGGTGCTTGGACCGCTGATAGAAGGCAGGCGTGAAGGGTGACGGGAACGTGCTTTGGAGGGACTGGACAGGTCGAGTGTGGGTGTAGGGACAAATCCAAGCATAGTTTATGCAAGCTTATGGCACAGATTACAGCTTGTTGCAAACGTTTACCGTGGCAGCGCAATCGAGCTAGTCAGAGGTCCGATCAAGCAACTCGGAGCAGGAGAGCGCTGGTGGGAACACTGATTCAGTGAAATTGCGGGGATATCTTGGCAACCAAATACCGACCAGATGATCTATTCTGGCCAACGATTAGCCCAGCAGACAAATTCAAGCTGTTCCGAATTAACCTTTACAATGGAGGTGGCAGACACACGAGATCGTGAGAGCGGGATATGGGCGTCTCCTGCATGTCGTTGGTAAGCATGGGCGCTATATCAGGCTGATGTTGCCCTATATGGAAGGTGCAGGGGGTTCTTGCATCCGCCGTGAGCACAGATCCGTTGGCAGGACCCGGTTGGCAGCACGCAATGCGAGCAATAACCGGAAGATTGCCCGTATAGACCCGTTTGAATGCAGACTAGACTCCCCGGCTTATGCAACGCTGACAACGCCTAGAGTGGGCGCCGAGACTCCGAGTGTTTCTATACAGCTTTCAATTCCGATATCCATCCATATAAAACTTCTGGACATACCGCAACTCGGTGTTCTCTACTCGTCTCTCATCTCCCTCGCTTTTAGCTCGAGTTACCCCCGCTTATATACCACTCCTCAGCTCGCACCAACCACCAACAACAACAACATGAAGGTACGTATTGGCTGCAGCAGCATGTCTGTTCACTAGCTAACATTCCAATGTTTAGTTCGCACTCAGGAAGAGCTTGAAGGCCACCACAGAGCCACAGTCCGCGGCGCTCTCGAGGGGTACCGCCGCCGGTTTCGCCATCTCCATTCCCGCAGGCTTTTACCTCAACCGCAAGTGGCCCGCCTTCCGCAAACTCCCCATCCAGCTCAAGTCTCTTGCCGCCATCATCGTCATCCTCCCCCTCTACGCCATTCAAGCTGACGCGACGTGGTGTCGAATTCGACGAATCGACGTGGACGGGCGCCGGTGTGAAGGAGATTGAGCGTGTCAAGACCCAGGAACAGCTGCACTGGGAGAGTCTGTCGATGAAGGACAAGGCCAAGGAGTGGGCGATGAAGAACCAGTATAAAGTCATTGTCGGCAGCTGGGCAGTCAGCATGGGTATTGCCGGCGCCATTGTGATGGCGAACAAGCACCAGACATACCCCCAGAAGATTGTGCAGGCTCGTATGTGGGCACAGGGCCTGACAATCGGTGTCCTCATTGGTGCGGGTGTGCTCACCCAGAGCCAGAGAGCTGAGGCGTTCAAGGACCGCGTATGTAGTGTTTTATTTTATGTTGACAAAACAGTCGCTCATGCTTGTGTTATGTTCTACAGCAGGTTGACCATTCATGGGCCAACATCATCGAGGAGCAACAGCAGATTGAGCAGGAGGAGGCACAAAAGAAGAAACTCGCTCTCGCAGCACAAGCTCACGCCGCCGCATAAAACTACTCTCACACCTTCAATTCCTTCCCTCGCCTAATACCCCTTCATACTTTCGCGTCGAAACTCTACACTCCATGATGGGCTATTAGATGGACTCTCAGGATCCTTCTGCTAGATTGACGACCCTTACCCCGCATTTTCTTATTTATCACCCCACGCATTTTCCGACGAGGATCATTGTATTTTACGACATTTTATCACCTTACATCCTAATCGCAGTCAATGCAGATCTAGGCTCGTTTAGACATCATGAAACATGTTAGTACGTATAGCTGTGTGTATTTGTCCCTTTGTGTTTCTGTCGATGAATATGGGAGC
>MQVO02000075.1:0-63249 GCA_001986395.2 Irpex lacteus | reverse complement strand
GTCAGTATATTTTTGGGTATCGACTCTGCATATCACTGATATCCTCCCGTAGTGGCGTCCGCTAATGTCGAGAGTAAGTCACGTTCCTCTTACTCTCACCGAAGAACATACTGACTAGATACACCCAGGTATCAGCAGCTTGGGCAACGGTATGCCCATCAGCTTGATTAGGCCGATTCTGCAGAATTGTCCTGCCGACGTATTGGCCAGATTCGAGCTGACCAGCCCCGTAAGTTTCCTTCTCTGGTTTGTTCGTGTGACATAACTATATCTTTCTTCCTAGGGAAATATGTTCCGAGACACCCGGTTGGTACTAGCATATATTCACACAGCTCCGGCACTGACACACAGTACAGACGTGTGGAAGACTCTATGTTTTCGCACTTTCCCACTTACGGCCGAGCAGCACTTCGCAGCGCAAGAGCCGGAGTGCTGGAGAAACGCTTATTTTGTACGTTGGAACGCAATTATTTTTGCACGTGTCTGAAATGACACCATATCACTAGCGACTGAGGGTCTTTGAGAAAGAACGCTTGGATGCCGTCGCTGCTAGGCTGCGAGTGAAACGTGAAGAAGAGCGTAAGCGCAAAGAAGGCACTCAAATTAAATTCACAGATAAATTGCCGCCGGTAAAACGTTCTCGTGGTACTGGATGTGAGTATCATTGCTTCTGTGATCCATTGCCCTGGCTAATAGTCTGCAGGGGGGATAACAACGCCACCGAAAACTCTCTTCCAGAAAACTCGGACACACGCAGCAAAACTTCAGAAAGGCATCTACGCAGCACATTTGAACCCGTCAACGCCAATCTTCAAGGCAAACAGGCCACTTGCGAGCACTTCTTCTGCCAGTTCTTCAGCGTCCATATCCCCACCGCCGGTCCCAGCCATTCAAAGCTCCGGGAATGCCACAGGCACTCGTGTGTCGGTTGCCGTAGTTCCCAAGGCTAAAGCTCCTTCGACAACAGCTACACCGAACTCCAGCCGTAGGCTTTATCCTCCTGGCGATTGCACCATCAGCACCTCTGTGAGGTCGAATCTCCCCACCATGCACCCTTCTGCCCGCGGTACCATTACGGCTCCTCCACCGCCTCGAGTGTCGGTCTATTCTAGCGCATCGGGAAAACTGCGAACAGTCCCGCCACCAACGGTGGGCAAGGATCCCACCCCATCACTATTGCTATCGAAGCCACGAGGCCAGGTACACATCTCCACGCATTCAAACGCAGTGCGCTCGAGAGCTTAAACGATATGTCCCCGAAGATGTCCGTTACCTGCCGCCTTTCTGCCGACCCTACTGTATTCCCATTCAAAGCGTCTACTTCCCACAACGGAATTCACCTCACATCGTACGGCACCCGTTCCACATACTTTCAACTCCATCGATACCCTCACCTCATTACTCCATTACATCCTTGGTGCCGGATCACATATTTCTTCGCTTGTGAGCTTCAGCATCTTCTCATGTATTCTAGTATTGTAGACTTATCACGTAGACCATGCGTGTATGATTCATTATCTCTTGTATTTTCTCACCTTGCAGTGTGGCATCGAATACGCGTATCCCTTCCACGTTACTCACGCCATATCTGCTGGCATTATTTGATCTGATGTCGAAGCGCACCCTCCAGCTCGTTCCCATGCTGGTGGTGTAGAAGTGAGTAAGCAGCTGCAGCGTGCATATCTAAGTTTGGGCACGGACGTAAAAGGGCGTACGTAGTAGGCGACGGGAGCAATGCTTAGTCTAATTATGCGTCAAGGCCTGCAACAGTACGATAGAAGTGTGGAGACCCAGGCCGCACTCAACCTTGGGCTGATAGAAGTAGAGATATGCCTTCGAGCTATTCAGACTGTTTGGGCGGGGTGGGCATTACTCACACAGTCAATTTGCTATGACGGGTCCGCAGTCAACCGATGAGCTAGGAAGGCCTCGGTCATCAGCCGCTGAAGTCACCGTTCTGAGAAAGAATCTCTGGTGAATTCATTCAGAGAGACATTACACGTACGAAGAGAAGTTTAACCTTGTAGGAATTGGACGGATTCGTCGATGGCATGAGCCATGGTCCCTCGAAGTCACAGTGTGTGAACGCGTGTGTCAGGGGCAACTGGTGTGTTATTGGCACGGTACCAGCACTTATCCATGATCAGAGAGGGGCCTGTGCACCCGTGTTCTTCGAAGGAGGGAAGCAACATCGAACCGCAGGCCTCGTCGGCGGCTAGTCCAAGTCCTAGGGTGCAATATGCCATTTTGTGGCGACTCCGTCATACTATTCCGACACGACGTGGACACTCATGCGTCCACGGCTAGTTATGAAGAGTGCTGCCCCCGGTCTGGCACGTAAGAAAGATGAGAATTTGCTGCTCCATAAAGCGAAAGATTTGACCTGGCCGTCTTACGAAGCAATCTCGCCCTCAAACCTCGTCGAGTCCAGCTGCGGAACTCTCGTCAGCATAACATTGCCCGGTACGCTGGAGACGAGCAGGTACGAGATAGTCTAGGAAAAGAGAAAGATTATATCAGTTTGATTTCCTTCATGGGAGAATTGTGTAACAAGTAGCTTGAACGGACGATGAGTAGATTGTACTAATAGAGATTGAACATTGTAACATGATGAGGGTATTAGTTACTTATGTCCCTGTCAATACTGAAGTACTGAAGGTTTCTAGGGCATGTTTGGTGCTGGTACAGGTTTGAAAGCTTCGGAGTTTGTGAGCTTGCAAACAACTCGGAGATATCGGAGATCGCGGTCTCGTGACCGAAACACGACTGCGACGGAACGCGTCTGGCTTCGTTGAGGGGTACTTCTGCGGCAGCCCATAAATCAGCAATAGAATTTGATGAAAAGCAATGTTTGGCATATATTTACTGTACATAATTATGTAACTAGAGACTCCATATCCAGGCCACAGTCCGAGGTTGGCATTAGCATTTAATGCGTCTATGTGGATATGCTGATAACTACAATGTGAAGCATGTGAAGCTAGTGGTGTACAATGTGAATGCGATGGATGAGGATGATGTGACGTGCAAACCAAGAAATCAAGCGATGAATGTGAATGTGAGTGCAGCAAGGACAACGTACGATAATTCCCGTCCACTGCCTACAGGGACCGCGAGGTTCCTGCCAAGCCGTCATACGAAGGTACCCCAGGGATACTATCGACGCTCCACGTCTCCCTACTCTTCCCCTTCCCCTTCCCAGCCCCGTCGTGATCGTGGGCAAATTCACCCAGATCGGTGCTGGGTGCTGACAACGCTATCGGTGCCTCCCATATCCGGACAGTGTGGTCATCAGAACACGTCGCAAACATGCGCTCGTTGCGCGGATTCCAAACCGCAGAGTTGACACTCCCAGCGCCGTGCCCTTCCAGCATCTCGAGAAGCGTCGCTGTTTCTCGATGCCAGATATACACGTCGCCATCTAAGACATATAACATTAATGCCGCCGAAATAGATGTAGACGACAATGAAAGCAAAAGTCACCTTCGCTACCGGTCACGATGAAATTCTCATCCACCCCACCGAAGCAGCTGCGCAAAACGTGCTTCTCGTGCTCGTGTCCTGTGTATTTACGCACTATCATGCCAGTGCTGATTTCCCACAGCAGAATTTCCTGAAATACCGGTGTGATTAAGTTGGGTAGTGCGGGGGTCAAGAAACGAGATACTCACACCAGCCAATCGAGGAGGCGCACGGTTGAGGAGTGCATAACGTGAATCATCACTGATCTTCACACTGGTCAGCTCGCCCTCAAACCGTTCAAACCTAAGGTGGACGACAGACGAGAGTCGTTAGCACCCGTGCGCAGCAGCAAGGCTTGGCAAGTACGTACGAGTCTAATCGTTTGGTCGACAGATCCCATACAGCCAGCCGGAACTCTTTCGGCGGACTAGTGGCAGCAGCAGCAGCATTTCCAGCGTTGTTGGTCCCATCGACGGTTGCTGACGGTGGTGGAGGAGGTGGAGTTGGGACATCGTACATGCCAACTGCAACCAGCTTAGTGAAGTCCGGCGTGATAGCAAGGTCCGTTACCCGAATGGGTGTTCGCCCCCACGAATCTCTCTGCTTCCCATCTGCATCCTACATAATAACAAAGGGTCAGTGAACCACGAAACACAAAACAGGATCACTGGGACCCGTGTCATTTCGGCAAGATGAGTACGCACCCACAGAATGATCTTCCTATCCAGACCACCGGATATAAACCCTGATCCATCTGGCAGCCACACCATCGCACTAACCACGTCCTGGTGGCTATCCAGCGTGCGTATGCACGATCCCGTCTAGGAGGTACACCGACCCGTCAGTATGGATTGCACATGAACAGCGCAGCTATGCCACATCCTCGGTACGCACCCTAGTATTCCACATCTTGATATAATTCTCTGACGACGTGAGCAACACCGAGTCGTCGAGGGACCATGCGACATAGCCCACCGGGTAGGGATGGTCCCGTAGTATGTGCGCAGGGCGGTATTCCCGCGTCTGTGGATGTGCATCTAGCTATGATAGGCATAATGTCAGTACCCCAATATCTCGGATTGGTCCAAACCTAAGGAACTGACATCTATTCGCCATATCACTGCAGACTTGTCTTTACTGGCGGTGGCAAGATAGCTGCCACTATGGCTCCATTGAAGATTCCAAACTTCGTCCGTGTGGACTTCCAGTATAGCCGTCGTTATCCGAGGGAAATACTCCTTTCCGCACGCATGGTCTGCGTATAGTGTGAAGTTATGTGGATCTAGAGGTATGTTGTGGTAAAGACACTGTAGTCGTTGGTGGTCTCGGGCCTGATCGAGCAGTGATGCAAACCGGCGCTGGGGTATCATGATGGATGAGGGAATGTGTCCTATGGTATCGGAAACAGAGCATTAGCTAGCAATGGTAATGTGATGTGAGAGAAGCGTACGTTGAAGATTCACCAAGAGTTTCCGTCTCGACGTGCCCTCCGCGCCGTCCCATCCTGACGCAAGACGCAAGTCATCCGCATCTCGACACATCAACAAACTGATGCCAAAGAAGTCAGTTTCGATATTGCGTAATGTAACGATGAAGTTACCTCGACAATGAGTGTAGTACGTCTGAGTTTGTGCTCAACGGTGCCAGCTCCTCCCGCAGTATCCATAACGCTGAGGTTGTCCTGCCCGCTTCCAACAGTTCCAGGTACTTCTGCTGGCTAATCAGGAACTTGGCATCCTACACCAAAGAAGTCAGACGACTGTGTGTACGGCACACGTGAGGGGACTCACCCATAATCTCTCCTGCTCGGAGAATCCAAGTCGCGATAGTACCTCCTCAGCGGCCTCCCAATCGCCGTTCAATATACACTCCCGAAACCTCGAGACATCTGATGTCTCCATCGTGTATCCAGATTCCGCTTCGAGTGTAGCGGCAGATTCTCTATGTGGCTAATGAGCCTGTTCTCATTATATAGTGATGAAGCATAGTACTCACATATACCCCACATCCCGCAGGCTCTGTATCGTCAATCGTATGAACTCCTCGCGATCCACATACGAATCATCGTAAAGCGTAGTTCCCGGCAGTGACACCCTTGACACTGACATCCTTTGCTTCTCCGCCTTCAGCCCATCCACCCCTCCCGTCTTCCCATTTCCATTCGTAAACGTCGAGTGTCCGTTCCCCTTCACCAGTCCATTGTGTCCATTAGACAAGTTATTTGTGCTTGATGGTCCCGCTGCAGGGAGGTCAGCGAGCGCGACTGAAAGAGTAGACTCGGAGTCATTCTCTGGGAGACGCATGGTAGATAACGAGGACGGCTCGTCGGGGATGAGTGAGCGTTCGACGGAGGTGACGGAGCTGAGACTGTCGACGGAGACTCGGGGCCTCTTCCTCGCACGACTCCAATCAGAGTCGCTCTCTCGACTGGGTGGTGTGGACTGCCTTGCTCGTGCAGACGGGTGTAGATAGGACAAAGGCGTGGAAGAGGACGCCGAATGAATTAGTAAGTCGCTACTGTCGTCCTCCTCGAGCTCTCTACGGGTGCGGATAGCAGGCACGAGACTTGGGCTCGTCTGCGACGGTAGCTGGGGCCTCCTGAGTGTCGCTTCTAAGGATTCAGAGGATAACGATGGCTCAGAGAGGGCTGCAGTGGTGGGAGGGACGGTGCCCCGAGGCAGACTAGATTGGTAGGGATCAATGGTGACTTCAGAACGTGTGAAATACTGTGTCGGGTCGTGTGTGTCGGTGGCGACACGGTTCAAGAGAGCAGAGTCAGAGCAGAGTAACGAGCTTGTGGTAGACGGGGATGAAGATGCATAAAGGCTCTCCTCGACCGTGACTGCCGCATGCGGGTAGGCAGGCGGCGGCGGACTCATTATCTTGATGATACACGTTTCCTCACAATCAAAGAACATATAATGCAGCCGTACACGAGTATCGATGAATATATGTACATGTGCCCTAAGAGCGCAGAGGATGGCAGGTCTAGCTTGCTGTAGTGTTAGAGACTCGGAATGGCCATGACCTGAGTCGCTGGCAGCAGTGAGCCGAACTCGCGCCAATCGCCGCTCTCAGCTACAGGCCAGAGGATGTAGAATATATTCGCAGCGATGGCGATAAATTCTGTTATCTGGCAATCATGTACGTACTTCTTGCTTTCGGGCCACACTAGTACACAAGCCCGAAACTGCCGACTGAAGCACCATATGTGGCTTGTTCAGCTGCTGAGACATTACCTGCACAGTCACCGTCAGATGATATCACTCGTCGTTAGTCGCACTCGAGAAATGCCGCTAACAAGCGACTGCATGTTGCATACACCTTTAATTATGGTGGTGTTCTACCTGATGATACCCGACTAGCTTTCGACTAGTTGGCGTTGAACCCCTTCAACAGGAACCAACCGGTTCAGCTCGGCGTTGTACTCCTGGCATTCTGCATGCTGGCACGAGTGGTATACGGCAGGGCATCTTTGAGGCAACACCAGTATCTCCTTGAAGACCCGCATCTCGTATGAGACACATGGTATAGGACAACTCGCGCTACGGGGGTAAAGGTCGAAGAATATGATATCAATCATAAGCTCGCGAAGGCTCTCGAATTGCTTGCACGAGTTTCGCAAATCGAGCCACGGTAAGCGGTGGAGGATGCCTTGCTCCATATACTTGTCGAAACCGATATGAAGTAAGATTGACTGGACTTGAGCGGGAAGAAAGGAGAGGATGGCTGTGACCGTAATCCACTCCGATTTGAGGAAAGTAATGTCGTCAGATGAGTGGCCACAGAATACGGCGCTGAGCTGGATCGACTCCAACGCCGAGCAAGCAGCAAATCCACGGCGAAGCCGGTCAATAAAGAGTGTCCTCTCTGGAGCAGACTGGAGTGAGGACATTATCGCAACGTAAACGAGGAGATGAGACTCACTATTATTCGAAGAATCTATAACGTCGAACCACCAGAAGCACCTCTCCATGTCAAGGTCGAATCGCCGCAGCACCGGACCTGCACTGTGAAGCAAGTCGGCCAGCCCGTCAAGCACATTAACACTGAGATCAGTGATTTGAAGCCGCACATCCGTGAGATGGCGCACTAAACCAAAGCCAGTGAGGAAGGGAGGGATGAAGGAGTTTAGCGATGAGTCGAGCGAGCGAACTTGCGGCCATTCATGAGGATTCCGGATCGCAATGACTGAGTCCAGCTTTAGCCTAGCAGCCTGCACGACGTCGGGTCCCTCAAATAGTTTTCCAGGTAGGACAAGTTTACCAATATCGGAGAACAGCGCAAGCAGGTCCAGGACCTCATCGTAGAACATACGTGCGGCGAGTAGTGTACTGAAGCTTCTGCACAGCTTGTAGGACAGGAGGTCGACAGTGTAGTTGCTGAAGAAGCGCGGGCGATCGATATCGTCGCCCTTCACAAAAATGAGTCTTTCCAACACGACAGTGCGTATATTCGGAAGACACCGTAACAGTGAATCCAAGGACGCGATGTCTAGTTGCAGCCTTTCGAGGGATACGTGCTGAATACAGTTCGCGACCCAAGGCACGGTGGGGAGGAACTGTACGGCATGAGGTACCGAGGACTTATCCTTCGTGAGTCCGAGTCGTAAGCGATTGAAGAGGTACGGCAAAGTAATAGCTCGCCACTGTCGACAAACAAGTGAGCATGTGTGCCAGTGCTTCAAATCATACTTCGACTCATTCATCTCCGAGTCGTCCGAGTCCGGGTCAAGATGCCTAGCCAGGCTCTTGATGAAACCGCCGCCAATGATAATGTCCAAAATCTCGTTGGGAAGCTGGGGAGCTGGCACTTCTAGCTGTGTTAGATGTGCGACGTTGGATTCCGAGTCTGCGGCATCCTAGATGGCGTGCAACGGAAATGCGAAATACTGTTAGAATTGCGAGAAACCGTGCACATCGAACGATATTACCTTGTCAATCAGCGACATACCTGAGGATAGGGATTTGCTTCATGTACGATCTTTCTTGAAGTGGTCGCAGTAACTATTCCCGATGCCAGCGTCTAATCTGGGATTGAACGTTGAACGTTGAACTTCTCTTACTAGTACTACCATGGCCAAGAGTCCAGACTTTACAGTTTACTACTACGTCTGCGGCACATTTAATGGCCCACGTCGTGTTCGCATCGGTCCTGACTCCCATATTATAGACCTTTGCCATCATGTAGCTGATGACTGTCCCACACTCGTCAAGGGAGGCGGACACTGGCAACTCACGCTCTACAAGTCAGTAAGTCGATATAACATTATAAGGGGCATCTTACTCTCAGTAGTCGACGTTGTTCACCACGACGGTCACGTCGTTAAAGTCGTCTCTTATGCATTATGGCTGTGGCGAATTCTCACGGTGGTAAGACTTGGATGATCGTGGTCCACAAAAAAACAATGAGTTCTGACCATTTGTACAACTGGTAGATATTTAGCTACTGCTAAAGTTGAAGGGTAAAATCGGATCGCCTCTATGCTTATGATGGTTGTCATTTCAGCCTAGTAGCCTCACGAAGAGAATAGGCAAAGCCACGATGCAGTCCACTTAAAGTGCAGACCATTGCATGTGTAAACGTAACTAAGCGGAACAAGCTGATGCTGAGGACGAGTCCCTAGCTAACACAGCTTCAGGATAGCAATGATTTGAAGGATCTGTTAACGAGGAACATCTCTCCTTCAGCGCCCATTATGCGACCCCAGATCAGAACTTGGATACCAAAGAGGAGATGTACATTCCCTTCACCTGTCAAAGAATGTCTGTACTTGAAACGAAACCCGGGCTGCATATGTACCATCAAAAGAGATCGTCAGCGCTGTTTAACCATAGGCATACATAGGAAAGAGCACCACACACCTAAACTCTGCCAAGGATATTTGCGGAGCTCTTCTCAGAATTATACTTTCTACATGCCGGATTCGAGCACGTGCATGTAGAATCAGACCATTTGTTCGGCCAATTCGTACCCAGGATATCTCTGGACTCCCGCATTTCGTACTCAACACATTCCTGATGCTGGTAGAATGCGCTAGAATTGATCTCCACATTGACCACAAGTGAACGGAGATTGTCAAATCGTAGGAGCGCCTCGCGCATGCTATACCATGGCCACAGATGTATAAGCAAGCAAGCATTGAGGCGCGCGAAGAACTTGATGTCCAGCGTGACGGAATGGATGTGGCCTCCAGGAATGAGCGACATGAGCCGGACAGCTGCAATCCACTCATCGTTACGCGCCTCGACGCCTTGCATACTGTCGCTATGGACCCCTGGGTCGACTTCAAGTGTCAACACTTCGAGCCCAGAGCAAGCTCTGAGCCCATCGGCGAGTAGGTTTTCATTTACTATTAAAATCAGTCAGCTTTAACATACAAGACGCTGTATATGGGACGTAGACCTACTTTCAAGATGACCCGGTACAAGTACTCTTCGCACTATGATGCCGAGCCGCTTCAGCCCCCGTCCTACGCTGACGAGTACTTTGCCGAACCGAGCTACTGACTCGTTCGAATCCTCCAGCTCAAAGTCAAGCCTTGTGAGTTGCTGCAATGCCCCTATTGAGTTGAGGAAAGTGGGGACAAAGGAATCCATAGGTGCTCGATCCCGAGGTTGTACGAGGGAATGTATGATCAATCGCCCAGGAGCTGTCTGCTTAACTGCAGAAGCAATAAAATCGCTGGGTACTACCTGCCGAGAGCTGTCCAAGGTAAGACCCAAGTGTTTGATCTCCGAGAATAAGCTTAGTAAACGCATCAGCTCATTATAAGCCACTTCGACGTCGTGCTTGGAGTTGTAGTACATGAGTCTGGGTATGCGGTGAGCCCATAACGCACGCCGTGACTGCGAGTCGCCCCGGTCTTCAAGTCTTGCTGGACGTATGTCAAGTGTTTCTAAGTTCAATAGGGCTTCCAATATGTCACCCAAATCGATAATATCGATTTCGATATACCCGATATGAATGTACTTCACGACTTTAGCAATCCAGGGGCGTTCACAGAGGAACGTACGGTAGGCCGCGACATCTCTCTTGGGTGTGGGGATTCGGATGCGCCGGAATAAGTGAGACAAAGCGATGCTGCGCCACTCTCGACAGACGAGAGAGCAAGCGATTCGGTGTCTCTGCGTCAAGATGGACTCTGAGTCTCGAAAATACTGGCCGATGATGATGTCCCATAATTCGTTCGGGAGCTCTCCGGTCGTCGTTTTACGCTTAGTATGCCCAGTCGTGTCGCCAATTGAAAGAGAATCGAGAGCAGCAGGTAGTGCGGCATTGACGTTTTGTGTAGTATTGGGTTGCATCTGATATTCTTTGCTCAGTTTCCACCTAAGTTTGTTGAGTAACGTCCTGTCATCGCTGATATACGCTTGTAGACGAGCAATGGACTTACTAGATATTCAACGTATACGGTGCAAGCCTTCAACTCTTCAAGGTGACTATAGACGAAAGCAACTCGCGGCTGTGCCGCCTGGTACGCGGCGTCCCCGAGGCCGAAAGCCTCACGTGGTCTACTTAATTGCAGCTCGAGTCTAAGTGTTGGGCAAGTACTCTCACCGTCTCCGTCATTACTCTCGACAATGCCCTTCGTGCTGCCGACAGTTGACAACATTGAGGAACACCTTCAGCACGTCGAAGAAGTCATCATCAATGCCATCTCAACCTCCGCGCCCGACATGGACACAGTAAGGAATGTGTACCAACGACTTCAAGACGACCTCGCGCGGTTTTGGCCTCAATCATTACCACCGTTGCCCGAGATTAAGATCCCTAACCTTGGGGCTTTCGAAGTGCCCCCGCCGCCCCCTCCGTTGCCCGTGCCGCAGTCGACATTGGAGAGATCGGCGGATTGGGTCGGTGCGCATCCTTGGAAGGCGGTTGGACTGGGGATTGGTATCGTTGGAGCAGGCGTGCTAGTTGGCTATGGAGGAAGAAGAGTTCTGAAAGTGAAGAGGCTGAGACGGCATGGAGCTCTTGGAATGAGCGTAGACAGCGAGAGGAGACAAGTAGTTGGTGGGTTATATCTATTCTCTTGGTCTACTCCTCTATCTGACGGCACTCCATAGTGGTTCTGGGAGGCGATGAACCACTTGCATTTCCCATGATAGAGTCACTTCAGCAGTGTGGATATATTGTGGTCGCGAGTGTGAGGACACCCGAGGCCGTGGAGGAGCTTGAACGTACTTCTGAAGGTTATCTGAGAGCTATAGTGCTTAACCCAAGCGATGTATGTGTACTAAAGGAACCTATCCATGCACTTCGCTCATTCTTCTACAGTTGTCGACCATTCCAACTTTCTTGCGCTCCCTCTCAGCCACAATGTCCCGTAGATTCCCAATCACGGCATCAGGAGATCCTCACAGCTCGCCTAACACACAGCTCTACATTCACTCCGTAGTCTCCTTCCTCACTATGCCATCTCCACACCTGGTTCCTCCGACTGGCCCCTTGGAGAATCTCGGACTGCAAGATACATATCCAGCTTACCTCAATGCCTCTCACTTCGCCCCTCTCCAAATCCTTCAATCCCTCCTACCTCTCATGCGCAACTCCCCTCGACATGCCCAGAAGAGCATAATTGTCTGCTTACCTGCCATTGACGGTCGCGTGGGCCTCCCCTTTGCAGGTGCACAAGCGATGAGCGCAGCAGCCACCCTTCGAGGCGTCGAAGTACTCCGTCGGGAGATCTGCGTGGCCGCTGCGACAGAGACCAACGAAGCCCACGCTCGGTCCATGAAGAATATCCGAGTCGTAGTCGTTGATGTTGGTAACTGCGGACAGGCCTTGCATTATTACGACGAAGATGTGGAACGCGCGACAATTGATTGGACAGCGTCGGAGAAGGCGACGTATGGCGTCGCGTTTGCGAATGCCCTGGTCGGAAGTCGCCATATTGCGGCGAGACTCAGACATCGGGGGCACACTTCGAATTTCGTGCGTACACTGATAGACGTGATCAGCGATGGCACCAAGGATTCCAGTGTGCAAGGACATGTACCGTCTGCTGTCAGCCTGACTTTAGCCCCTCTGCGGCAATGGTGGCGAGGCGACCGGTTTGGGGTTGGCGCCGGAGGTAAGAATATCAGTATGCAAATACGTCAATATCATAGCTGAATTTCGTTGCTCTTGTATTGTAGTGTGGACTTACGCCATCGCCTCGAAACTCCCCACGGCGATCCTCGACGGACTACTCACCTTCCCTCACATCCTCCTCTCCGTACGAAACACCCTCTTCGGTCGTGACGCTCTACCATACCCTCCTCCACCTGTTGTTCCTTCCACCACCCGCATCCCAGCTGCAGCTCACCCACGACAACAACCCCCTGCGATAGATCCAGCGGGAGAGTCCGACGCGGAGCACGAGACGCTCTCTCAGAACGGCTCCGACGCCGATGTGGAGAGCAGCAGTGGGTACGGGTCGGGCGTCGGGGAGTCGTGGATCAGTTTGCAGCCAGACTTAGGTGATCATGCGCAACCGTGGCGTTGAACGTGCGCATTCTTTCCGGACCACGGCTGCCTCTTCTGTCGTCTCAGTCTTAGTCATCCCTTATTACTAGACTTTTGAAGAATGCTGTCGAGCTTCAAGTTGTGAGTGCACTCGGCTGTCCCCGTGCCCATGCCCATGTATATTTACTTACACACCACTCAACTCTCTGTAAGGATGTACTATTATTGATGTCATTGTATAAATAGGACTTTGTTACCCCTGCTCAATTATCAAACGGACCTACGGATGTTCACATCACGGTATGTTATCGCGATCGGCTAGCGAGCGGTGAGAGCGGACTCGGAAACCAGCTTTGTCATTGCTAGCAGCGGACAGGAGGCTGGCGCGATTCCAGCAGGAGTAGTGCAGGCATACTTACCCAACAGTTCGTAGTGACTGTATCATGCACAAACTGGATTGTGGTACCTGAAGCAGTTCTGAAGCGTCTGGGAGTGAGGCTATAGAGACATACAAGAAGAAACGAGCTATCATTTCAGAACCTGCGAGTGTTACATAGTGACGTGGAAGATATACTGATAGAGACTCTCAGAGAGTTTCCAGGTCATGTGTTTTACTATGCAAGCCGGGGTCAAGCCTTTGAGGCTTGTGCACTTCCTCCACGAACTATACGAGACGTATTAATTATCTTCTTCTTCTGGCCAGAGAGGGTCGGCTTACATACCCAGGTGTCGTTCGTCGTGACTGTATCATGCACAACTTGAATCTTAGTGGCCTGTAACGTCGATTTTCAGACGATACGTTTTCTCTCGTATAGATTTCGCATACCGTATCTCTCGCCGAATGGTCTCCAGGCAAATTAGAGAGATGTAAAGAAAACCCGTCGTTGCGTGCAGCATCTTCCTTGATTCCTTGTCGGCGATTGAGCCTGCAACGATTAATGGAATGAGCCCATGATCCTACCCGCCCTGAGATTTGACGATAATATGGTACGTACATCGCAAGCATCGAGTTTGCGTATACTGTGCAAGAGTACCAAAGTCGGATCAGATGATTGTCGGATAAGGCAAGCATTGTGTTTCAGAACTGACCCTTGGTGAGCAACATGAGAGTACCAGCATAGTGTAATTCAGTTGGAAAAATGCTGAACTGTGTTCGGTTTCAAAAATCATCAGCAGGTATGGATGCTTTGGCCTATAAACCGAGCGTACCACAACAAGCGTAGTGATTGATATCATCCTGTGTGAACGATAAGTCGGTGAGCAGCTACCAGTAATCTAGCACACTCACGCTGTCAAGATACCGCAGCTGAGTGTATATTGCATGAGCTTCTGCACGACACCCTTCGTATTTCTGAGTGGAAAGAGGAATATTCACTGGCAGTCCGGATAGCGCAAGTAGTAGTCAGAAGTCCTGGACTACCTACCGAGTGTGTGCTAGAGAATGATTTCGGTTGAGAGCCCATAGGAATGTCGTGGTAACTGACAAATCGGCCAGTACGGTGAGGGACAACGCCACCGTTGTCATTCGCTGCGATCGTTAGCCGTGAGAGCGTGCTGTAGAGAAGAAACTCGTCGTTTGACATACCACATATGACTTTGAGGCAGCCAAAGCAAACCATGTGCCTTCCATACACCTGTCATAGGCATATGTGAGAATCGCGCTATAACTCCAGCCGTAGACGAGAATGTGCAACACTCACACGAACGCAGTAGACCCTTTAAGAGTACAGCTTATGAATTAGTGATTCAGTTAAATAGGAAGATAGCTGACTTACGGAATGCAACAGCTGTGATGTAGTACAGTTAGCAGATACCCAGAACTCCTATGCAGTTGTTGAACTAACCAACACGAGCGCAAAACAAGGCAACCTGCGTTTTGAAAGTTTGTCACGTCGGTTGTGCACATTGTGGCACGCCGCATACTCACCAAGTAAACCAAAACTATTCTATTGGGCCATACTGGAAAACGCTGTAAGTCAAGTAATACAATCTGTCAAATCAATCCACTTACATCGCCAAGTGCGATACGTATAAAACCTGTACGAAGGGAAAGACGTTAGTATAGCCGCCTGGTTCATCTTCAAATCATTACTTACGAGTGAACGATAGCACTGATTATAACCTACGAAGTGCTATGAGTAGATGTACAATTAAGGCATGAGAATCATGCATATTACCTCAAGATACACTGCAGCCTTGTCAGATACCGGTTAGTATATGACATATACAGGCAGGTAGTAGCACAGCATACCCCTGCGCTCCTACGTTCAGTTTCAGCGCATTGATTGTTGGTGATGTCCTACAGCACGTACCATGCGATACTCAATAGTTTTACCGGGTTAGCAAGGCCAACAATTAGGAGTGTATACGTCAAGTGGATGCAGACGGCAGCATGCAAGGTTTCCAATACACTATGACGAAAGGTCTGATGTTACTCAATTATCTCGTCTCATGGATGAATTCTGCACTAACCATAGTAGTAGTACCGTGAGTCGGGTAGGGAGATTGTCGCGATAGGTTGTGAAGTAGAAGTACACCTGGGCGGCGCCGAGGCCATATAAGCTTGTAAAGAGTGAGCAAAAACACCCATGCTGTGACATTATTTTGCAACGTACATCAGAGACAGGCAGATAAGCAAGAAAGATGGGCCTATGAAGACCTCAATGCTGAGAGCCATTCTACGGCAAGGTAGAAAAACTGGTTAGCGTTGCATGTTGAGAAGATGGCGCTTTATACTCACGAGATTCAGAGACGCAATGCGATAATCAAGTTCAGATATGGCGCACGTCCTATGCATCAACAAGTGTTCCGAGTGAACATGAGTAGAAGAACAAGGCACCTCTGATGTATTGGAAAGTCCATCAGTGACGGCTACCGCGATAAGCAAAGACAAAGAACAGCAGGAGATGCGAACAATATACATTGCTGTACGCCTGTAGCGGCATAGTGAAACCGCAGGAGATGTTTCGTAGTGTTGTAGCGCCGTGCAGAGCTGGCAGCAGAGACAGTGCGCCGGAGGTCCGCCCTGAGAACAGTGGATGCGCCCACTGCTGGCAACCTGATAGCCCCAATGAAAGACAACTCGGATAATACAGTCAGTCATTTTGAAACTCGAGGTAGCCTGTCAAAGGTGCAGAAGATGAGTGATCAATTATAAAAAGCGTCTATGGGTATCAGCATAGGCACCAGTCCCGCGCTGCTTCGGAAGTTATCCTCATGTTCCAGATTTACGCCTGGGTCCTTTAAGTATCAAAAATGAATCCATTTATGTGTTGGTCTCAGACCGATCATCACCGCGTATGTACAATGTGGCCGAACATTGTGTCTTGGTTGAGAACCCTCGAACGCAGAAATGGACTGTATAATCATGGGTGTACTATGTTCCTGGTCAACTTTGAAATTCTACAATCTCATACCCACACTGACCGACTTACCGTACTCATATCATTCGCCTACACCGTGTCGCTTCCCAAGACTTGTATACCAATGATCTCTTGCACATCTGGATGACTCCAAAGTTGCTCCGTGCTCTCTTTGTTGTACGGTAATAGCGGCTTCCTAGGCACACCACCGTAACCCCTTAGCTTTTCAAGCAAAGCCTTGGTGCCAGCGACACCCGTTTGAGAGATGGTAAAGTCTGCGCGGGCGATGATGCCCTGAATGCGCTGAGCTTCATCGATAGAGGAACCGGAGGATATAAGCTTGTACAGTTCTGCGATGGAGGCCTTGATGAACATCAGGCACGGACAGATAAGCCAAGATGCTAGGTTGTGAATATGAAGTGATGCAAGGATCGAAGTAGATTTACCTACCGGGAAAATGTTTGCCAATCCGGTGATACATCCGTGGCCCCTGGCATATACAGAACTGAGTAGAATGTCACCATAACCGCCCAAGACGAGGAATGGCGGTGTAACCGAGTTTGCACCGGCGCCGACCTTACGAGGATATGTTGAAGCAAAGGAGGGACTAGAGACGACAGAGGCAATTCGCGTGAGCTTGCCCACATTGCCACACCTATACGTATTGTTCGCATTCGACAACGGCGTCAATGCAAAGGACGGAAGAGGAGAAGCGAACATACGTGAGCTTGACCCCAACTATATTCGGACACTCCTTTGCCAGCTCCGTTATCAAATTTGAGTCAAGGTCGATACCTCCGCTCGCTCCAGGATCTGTACATCCATCATTACATCTGATACACCATAGGATAGGTGTACACCATACACGACACTTACAATTATAGATCAACACCGGTATAGGACTCTTCTCCGCGACCTCAGTGTAGAACGCTTTCACTGCAATTCTATCATTCTTCAAGGCACCAGCAAAGTACCCTCCGGTAATGACAAGCACATAATCCGCACCGGCACCCGCCGCATCACGACAAAGCTCGATCGTCTCCCTCGTACTCGTCGCACCTGCGCCTGCAATAATCGGCACGTCCTTCAGCCCAGCGTCATCAAGCGTCTGACGGGCAGTAGTAATAAGGGCTTGGCGTTCGCTATGCGAGAGATGAGGGCCTTCGCCATTTGAGCCTGCGAGGACGGGGTAGACACCAGCGCCGACTACGAAGAGCAGATGACGTCGAAATGTTGCGAGATCTAAGATAGGTTTCGGTCGGTGGATATATCGAGGAAGGAGTTAACTGGTGGACAAACCAAGGTCTTCCGTGTCAGGGTGGAAGAAGGTCAGGAGAGGAGCGTAGACACCTGGTTTGAGAGGGCGAGGTGTAGGGGACATTGCGGTGGTTAGCGTCGCTACGATGAACGACTGGCATGAGGTGGAGAAGGGCGCATTGGAATTATACCTACAATGCATACACTCGGCGGCCCGGCTTCTAGCTTCATACTGCCCACGCAACGTCATCATCTGAGAGCCTGTTAGCCTTATGTATGTCTGACGGATGACAAACGGAAGTTGTCGCCATTAGACAGTGGTGGTGACTGTGGTCATGTTCTAGCTTATCTGAATGGAAAGTAGGTCTCATGATGGAATAGCAGAACCTGTTGATATATTTGAATGAGTGACATGCACCGTCGTGAGATGAGGATCGTCGTACCTTATGTCTATGCGTAGCGGACCACTGGCAGCAGACCCCATGCAATTCGAATAGACCACAGAAATTTATATACCCTTTTTATTAGCGTTGCTGGTATCGTCTACTATCTCTAGGTTCTCTATCACGGCGCGCTCCCACTCCTTCCACCCGTCTGCATCAGCCTCGCCCGGGTCTTTCAATGCCTTTGCGAAAACGTTCCAGGGAATGCATGCCCTATCTTGGTCACCCTCAGGTTCGAGCGTAAAGCGTCCTTGGCGCGACCGAGTAAGAGTAACGACGTGCGCAGCCGACCCAACTGCATGTCCTAGATCGTGCACGATGGAACGCACATACGTCCCTCCAGAGACCTTCATACGCAAAACACAAGCCACAGCAGGATCGCTGTCCTCAGCCTGCTCCGGCTCATCTTTCACCTTGACTTGGTCCTCAATCCCATGTAAAGCCTTCTCAACCGCGGCCTTTTGTTCCTCTGTGAACCTCTTTTCTGGGTATCGGAAGTCATGATCACTGCCCTTCCACTCCTTGACGTCGAGACTGTGAATGGTAACTTTGCGAGCTTCAATTGGTCGAGGAAGGGGTATACCCTCGCGAGCGTACTCGTACAAGGGTTTGCCGTCCATTTTCAGCGCTGAGAATCTGCAGACGAAAGGCTATTGGAATGGGACGAGCAAATTATATATACTGAATACGCACATTGGTGGTTTCTGCTGTATCTCGCCTCGGAACTGAGGTAGAGTTTCTTCGACCAGCTCAGGAGTAACGTGCTTCCATGGGGCAACCCGTACAACAGCTCCTTCGCTGTCGAAGGAGTCGGTCTCACAGCCAAAGAGAGCGGTGGTTCTGTATTCCTGTATGTACGACATCGTTGCATTAATTAAATCTATGTGTGACATCGAGGAGCATTGCATAGTTTTACCTTGACACAGTCTAGGAATTCGGACAGTTTCTTCGTGCCTCTACCGACGCCAATAACTGCCAACCGTAAGTCACGTCTGGGTTAACTCCTTCGCAAGAGTTCAAGATGACTTACATACCAAGTACTCCATCTGCCAACGGGTCCAGAGTGCCACCCTGTCCAATCTTCACTATTTCCTTGGCGAATTTACGTTTCTTGCCAGTCGGTATAGGCTTCTTCGGAATCTTGCTCTCTTCCACAAATATACGTGAGGTGACTATGAGTTGCTTGATGTCATTGACCACAGACATTGAAGTTGGCCCAGAGGGCTTGGCCACTGCGAACAGTCCAGAAACTGGGAAAGAGGAAAGAACCTTTGGCATTGTGTGAAGGAGGTCTCAGCTGGAGACAGTCGTGGTTGAAGGAGCAGACGAGAGGGAAACTTAGTCAGGCGCCCACTAGTATCCTGTCCAATTTGACGATGGATGTTGTATACTCGGGTCTTGGGTCTTGGGAGGTTTATTCTACTTTTAACAATCATAAGTACTCAGTGAACGGAACGATGTTAAGTAGAACTCGTGTTCACACAGACATGTTGTCCAGACAATGAGTAGAGATGACGAGAAAATCCATTTCCGAACACTACGACTACTACGACATATGTATACTATCATTCCAAGGACCACAGTGAACATCCAGCCCTTGCAACATTTAGGGAAAGTGCTGCTCAAAGCTATGATCAGCTTCGTCTTCCAACTTCATTACCCGGCGTACTCCAGTCAACCACTTCAAAGTGGCCTCTCAAACGACGATCAACGTCGTATAACGAGTGGGTGGCTCACTCGTGAGAAGGCCAAGTCGAGATGATGTGAACTATGAGACGACCAGGGAGGGAAGGAAGGGCTGAGCTTATAGGACAAGGCTCATGCCAGCGCGGAAGGGGTCGATGAGAATGACTATGTCGAAGGCCGTCCAGGGAGGGACGACGACTAGTCGAGTGTGAATGGCAAAGGGAGAAAAGAAAAGACCGTGCAGTCTGCAGCGGGTGGAACACCGCATTCCGCTAGTCTGCAAAGTGTATCAGAGAGAGGCATCCCTAGAGGGGGAAAAGGTACTCACCAAGGCGCTGCCTATAGAAGAAGAGAAAAGTCCGGGGCTGGTCGGTCGCAGAACACAATCAAAGCAAGAGAAGGAGAAAAAAAAAACAAGGGCGATAGAAAGAAGGGGAAAGAAAGGTGAAAAGTTCAAGATGGACGGAACCAGGGGGTGGTCTTTGCCTCATGAAAGAGCAGGAGAAGATAGGACAAAGGCGGTCCCGTTGAAGTCGTCACATGAGAGTGAGGTGACATCCTGGAGAGTGGTTCAGAGTCATATACTGGTACAAAGTAGAGGGTTACTCACAAAGTAACCGAAGGTATTGGAGTTGGAGTCGTCGTGTACAGCTGCTGCCATGAACGGATTGGGGTCACCAAATGCTGGTGTCGAAGGAGCGTTGAGGATTCCAACGGGATCACAGAAAACTAGACCTTCCGAGCGTATCGGGTGGGGGGTCTATTGGGGCGCGTCAGTATCAACTTCACTGAACAATGAAAAAAAAAAGATCACATACCTGGAAGACGTATCCGACGTTCTCTTTGTTGCTGCCAGCGACCTTGAAAGGAGTCTCGGCGAAGAGATCAGCATTAGGCAAGCCCAAGTAGCCAGTCTTGCTCGTCAAGCAGGAGCGGCTTTTGTTGGCTGACTGGAATGGCTTCCACGTCGACTTGACCTTCTTGGGCGTCACGTACTCGAATGCGTTGATGCTGTCGGAGCTGTCCATGAGCACTGAGCAGTCGGCCTCTACTTCGGAAGGTGTGGTGTCGAAGTCATCTTCAGCCAGTATCGCAGAAGTGAGCTCGGCGACGGTCGCGAGAGCGGCCTTCAGCTGAACAGATGCCTCGTGTACTTCCTTCTCCGCAATGATACGTGCCTGTTCGTGAGCTTTAGCGGCAGCGATAGCTTGTTGTTCCTTTTCCTGAGCGACCTGGAGGGCTATCTCGAGAGCAAGTCGCGCAGCCTTCTCTGCCTCAAGTGCTTCAAGCGCCTCTTGTTCTTGGCTTTGATACATATCGCGCTCAAGCTCAAGTTCGTAGGTGCTGGCGCTGAAGCTGAATTCCGAGGTTGTGGTGTCCATGTCAGCCTCTGACAAGTCATCCGTTTCCGTGCCAGCCTCTATCTCATCGAGCTGAGAGAGGGGTTCGTCTGAGCTTGCAAGCTGAGCCTCGAGAGCCTTGGTCTTTTCCTGTTCGATGTACAAAGCAGTGAGAGTCTCGCCGATATAGACCTTGTCAGCCTCAATCTTCATGAGAGCATCCGAGAGAGAGCGTTCCAGAGAGGCTTTCTCGACGACGAGCTGATTATATTCGACCAGGAGACTATCATATTGGCTGTTGTCGGCAGAGTAGTGAGCATCGTTGAGGGATTGCAGCGTGGCGGCATGAGCGGAGTGGGCGTCGGCGAGTAGAGTCTTGAGTGTAGAGACCTCTTCTTGAATCTTGTCAGCCTCGGCGCGTTCGGGGGCTACGGTAGCCTTGTCTTCGTCCTTCGAGGAGATGACGGTGGTTGCCTAAGCATGTCAGTATGGAGTATGTAGTGGAGCCAAGAGAAACGTGGACGTACTTGGTGTCCATCTTGAACAGGGGAAACGGCCTGCGTCTTGAAAGTCTTCTGCCGGAGAAGAGTGTCAGCTTGTCGGTAAGCATCTTGATAGACGGCCATCTTGGAGGCGATTGGTGCGTCGATGACTTGAGGACCCATCTACGGTAAGCAACGAATAAGTTAGCAGAGCATTAAGGGAAAGGTTCCAAGCTTGACTTACGACCCGGGGTACTTGAGTGTCGAAGAGGCGACCGACCTTGAAGGATGTCTTGGTATGCATGCCGAGGAAGTTGAGAGACATCTTGAAGAAAGTTGAAGAAGGCGAAAAGGCGAAAGAAGAAGAGAGCGGTGACTGTAAGAAAGAGATGGGACAAGGAGCTCACCAGGGACTACATGCTGGTATTTATACATAGGAGGTGTCATCCTCTCAGCTGACGGGAGAGCCTCAATGTGGAACGCCGAATATCTGTAGAACCTGCCAGCCTTATACCCGCTCCGGACAGCTGTATGAGGAAATGCCATTGCGGGCACGTTGCGGATAGTTTAGATACCCATAGATCCTGCCTGTCTTCACCCAATGCGAAAGTCACTTCTGTTTCAGTAGATTAATCCATCATTGCACCTTGGGACTACGACGTATATAATTTGAGCCTCTCATTTGGCGATATCCTAACGATAAAAATAGGTTAGAACAATATTATCTCGTGAAGGTGAAGAATAACTGACTAATAACTGCAATTCCAAGTTGGATGCTCAATACCGTGCCAGTGGCCCTGCTCGATAGCCGACATGTTTGCTCAACAACTGATACGCTCCGATACACTGTTCGTCATGTGCCAGGGCCATTCGTTCGTAAATAGCTAGCGCTTCAATAACCGAACTTAGTCGTTCGCTCCGTTGGAATAGCTGAATCTACGACGAGTTTGTCCACCAAGATGATCGTATACACGAGAGTACATAGTCAGCCAGTTTAATGGGCGTCTCTATCATTTATTTGAGGAATTTCGGACTCATTATGTAATCCCTATTTATGGACTTATCTCTAAGTAAACCCGGTTGAAATCAAATTAAGTTTCGCTGCTTGACCAACCCAAATTTTCTGAGCCCGAGACTTGTTGCACACAGTCCTCACGCCCACAACTCCTTACTTCACATAACATGGCTTTTGGTGAGTTCAGAATTGTCTACGGTTTCTCTCGTCTGCGGTTCTCATACAGCTATATCTTAGGTGCTCCAGGTGGACGTGGTGGCTTCGGCGGTGGACGAGGTGGTGGACGAGGAGGAGGTAGAGGAGGTCCTCCCCGTGGTGGTGGACGAGGTGGTTTCGGTGGTGGAGGATTTGGCGGCCGAGGTATTTAGAACTTTAAATCTATCACCATAACAAGATTGTACTCACTCGCATTACAGGCGGAGGCCGTGGAGGGGTTGCAAAGCGTGGTGGTGACAGAGGCGGACGGGGTGGAGGACGAGGTGCACCTCGAGGTGGTCGTGGTGCCGGACGAGGTGGAAGGGGCGGCGCAAGGGGCGGCGCAAACGTTGTCCTTGAGCCCCACAGACATCCTGGAATTTTCATCGCCAAGGGCAAGGACAGCTTGTTGGTCACGAAGAACTTGGTCCCTGGAGAAGCCGTCTACGGAGAGAAGAGAATTTCCATTGAGGGCGGTGTCGAAGGCACGAAGATCGAGTACCGTGTGTGGAATCCTTTCCGCTCGAAGTTGGCTGCCGGTGTTCTTGGTGGTATGGACCACATCTTCATCGAACCGGGCAAGAAGGTGCTCTACCTCGGTGCTGCCAGCGGTACCAGTGTCAGTCATGTAGCAGACATTGTTGGACCAGTACGTTTTATTTGCAACGAAATATCTGGACGAGTAACTCACGAAGTATCCAGGAGGGCGTTGTCTACGCTGTTGAATTCTCCCCAAGATCGGGACGTGACCTTATTGGGATGGCAAAGAAGCGAACAAATGTTATTCGTGCGTGCAGCTCGTAAGAAATAAACTCAGATTTTGACCCTTCATTCATTCAACAGCTATTGTGGAAGATGCTCGAATGCCGCAGAGATACCGCATGCTGGTCTCTGCCGTAGACGTTATTTTCGCCGATGTTGCCCAGCCAGACCAAGCCCGTATCGTTGTCTTGAACGCCGAATACTTCCTGAAGAACGGCGGTCATATCGTCATCTCCATCAAGGCCAGCTGTATCGACTCAACTGCCGCTCCGGAAGCAGTTTTCGCCCAGGAAGTCGACTTCCTGCGAAAGGAGAAGTTCAAGCCCCTTGAGCAGGTTACCCTTGAGCCCTACGAGCGTGATCACGCTATGGTCTCCGGTACGTCGCTCGCCTGCTACTGACTACTCAGAAATTGACGTTTCTTCGTAGCCGTCTACCAGAGACACAAGCAGTGAGACTGTCATTCTGTGGTTTTTGCTGTGCTGTTTCTCTAGACTCTCTCGGCCGTTTCCTTTCTGTGTACTCTGTAGTATCTATCCAAAAGTACCTCTGTTGTCGCTACTTTTCGCTGTTCAATGCATTTTCCTCTCTAATTCTCATGGCCAAGTCAAAAATAGCTGATAGTCGACAATCATGCAGTGGCTGCGCAATAGATTGTTCGTCGTAGGCGCGCAGCCCGCCCGTCCACGTAGCTTGAGCTGGGCAGTCACGTCTCTCATACATCTGTGCCACAACCCCCATCTTCCTCGTTCTCTTTACTTTGGTTTCTTTCGTAGGTTCGCATATGCCTTGTTGAAGGCCTACCCCTAAGTATACACCACAGCGGATGAAACGCTCTGTACCCGACTCGATCTCGCTAGACTTTGGCACTCCAGAGGTATCGCCCAGGACGTCCTCAGACTTTGAAGAAATCCCCTATCCTCAGTATACCCAAGCAGGTCATCAACACCAAACTGGTTGGGCTGCCCAACCACGTCGAGAGGAGGAACTACCGCTACACTATATGAACGAGGAGACTGCCAGGAGGCGGGTTCACGCTTCTCGTGGACCTGCGAGTACTGGGTTCTACGACGAAAAGCAGGACCAATATGACGATGACGGAAAGGATGTGTACGCTAAAATAAAGGCTTCGAGGATACCGGTCAGCAGTGGACGGCCTCGTCGACCACCTGCACCGCCAGCTACGAGCATCGTGCGTATTGCCGCGACTAACTGCTTTGCGAATCTTTTCTGATATGAACACATTGTCCGCAGGGCGAGTTCATCCAACAAAACCTCGAACACATTCCCCCAATCATCTACACTCTTCTATCGTGCTGGACGCGCTTCCACGCCATTGGCAAGTCACCGAGAGTCATCTGGGACGAGGCGCACTTTGGCAAGTTTGGGAGCCATTACCTCAAACGCGAGTTCTACTTCGATGTGCATCCGCCGCTCGGGAAGATGCTGGTTGGCCTTGTAGGCCTTCTTTCAGGTTACGACGGGCACTTCGAGTTCAAGAGCGGAGAAACCTACCCCGAAAATGTACCATATGTTGCTATGCGTGTCATGCTCGCAATGTTTGGCGTGGCTTTGGTCCCCCTTGGATGGTATACGGCTGTTGAGCTGGGCATGAGCTGGAGAGCATGCCACTTGGTTGCGCTTATGGTTCTGTTTGGTGCGTCCTGCTTGCTGATGCATGGATAATATATTGATGATCTCGTACGCAGATATCGGCTGGCTCGTCATCTCTCGTTTCATCCTACTCGACTCCATGCTCCTCTTCTTCACCTTCACTACCGTATTCTGTCTCTCCAAATTCCATAATCAGCAGTATCAGTCAGTATTCCTTTCTCATTTCCTTCCAGCCTCGCTAATATCGTGCCCAGATCCTTCTCCCCTGATTGGTGGCTATGGCTCGGTATGACTGGGTTTTCCATCGGATGCGTCACCAGGTACGACGCAATGTCTCTTCCGTCAGACAGATGTCTGATATCCTTCCAGCGTTAAGTGGGTTGGTATGTTCGTTACGGCACTTGTTGGTCTTTACACCATCGAAGACCTTTGGGAGAAGTTTGGAGACCTGAGGATGAGTGCTGTAGGTTTCTCATGGCATAACCTGTGGTAGTTTTCGACAACTAACCCATGCCATTCAGCGTGATCAAATCAGACATTGGGGCGCGCGCGTTGCCTGTCTCATCGTCTTGCCTATACTCGTCTACATGACTTCCTTCAAGCTCCATTTCCTCATTCTGAACCACTCTGGCCCGGGTGATGCACAAATGAGCTCGCTCTTCCAAGCCAACCTGGTCGGAAATAACTTCGCTACTGCCCCGCTTGGTAGGTTTGACCAATCCAATTTTCAGCTCTGTGAGCGCTGACAGTATTTACAGAGGTCGCTGTGGGCTCCAGAGTGACCATCAAGAACTTCGGATACGGAGGTGGTCTACTTCACTCCCACATTCAGTCCTTCCCTGTCGGCTCAAAAACAGCAACAAGTGACTTGCTACCACTACAAGGACGAAAACAATGACTGGACGATTCTCCCCCGCTGGGATGAACCTCCCTACGACCCCGAAGGTCCTATCCGTTTCCTGAAAGACGGCGATGTCATCCGCTTGAGCCATGTTTCTACATCGCGTAACCTGCACTCGCACCCTATACCCGCTCCTGTCACAAAGCATCACCACGAAGTCTCGGCTTACGGTAACGCTACCATTGGAGATAACCAGGACCACTGGGTCGTCGAGGTCGTGGACGATATCAAGCTGGGCAAGAAGAACAAGGTAGACAAGATCCATGCGCTTACTACACGTTTGCGGTTCCGTCATCAACTGCTTGGATGTTATCTCCGTGCTGCGAATTCGATTCTTCCGCAGTGGGGTTTCAAGCAGGTGGAGGTGACGTGCGACAAGGATGATAACCCTGGTGACGCTCATACCTATTGGAACATTGAGGGCCATATCAACCACCGATGTAAGTATTACAATTTCGTTCATATTCCTTACGGTGCAATTGTTGACGATCCATGTTCAGTGCCTGCTGGCGAATCTCGTTACTATAGCTCCCCCTTCCTTCGCGACTTCTGGCATCTTAACGTCGCGATGATGACATCCAACAACGCTCTCATCCCCGACCCCGATAAGGAAGACATTCTAGCCTCCAAGCCTCTTGACTGGCCTTTCATGCGTCTGGGTCTCCGTATGTGCGGTTGGGGCGACGACCAGCCGAAGTACTACCTACTCGGTACACCAGTTATCTGGTGGGGCAGTACTATCAGCTTGGGTTTATCAATACTTGCGCTTGTGGTGTACTTGATGCGGGCACAAAGGAGATATGTCGATATGGACCCACGTATGTTGTTCAAGATGTGCCGCTGTATGTTTATGGCTGACTTGTTAACGTTACAGGCGAGTGGGATCATTTCTTGTACGTGGGAAAAATAGCGTTTATCGGCTGGTTCCTGCACTATTGTGAGTTGCCAACCAGTTCATAGCGAGAAAAACTGACATAACGAATTCTTACAGTCCCGTTCATGATCATGGGTCGTGTCACCTACGTTCATCACTATGTAAGTTACCTCCTGTTCAACACATCGATTGTCCTCACGTATATCGTATCATAGTTGCCGACGTTGTACTTTGCCGTCCTCATGTTGGCTCACCTTCTCGACCACTTCATCTTCACGGCCAAACGCCTGACAGAACGCACAAAATGGATCGTCTTCGGTGTCACCGCGTTCACCATATTCGCCACCTTCTGGTGGTTCAGGGGCCTCGCGTTCGGTATTGATGGGCCCATCAACGAACATTGGGGTCTACACTGGCGTAAGGTGAGTAAAATGTCTCCGTTGGTGGTGAAGGCCGTGACTTACAAAAACGCTTGCTCGATTGCAGAGTTGGAACATATATAATTGATAATACAGGATGCGCTCCTGTGAATAGTTCTAGTGTTACTTTCGACTATGCTTTCCGTAAATATTATGGACAATGTTCTTCTATCTTAGTGATAACTACCACTATACATTTCAGTAGGCCACGTCGCCCAGTTATGGCGAGGCCGGGGGGTTGGACTAGAAGGCAGTGGTGTGGAATTTCGTCTCCTGTACGACCCAAGGCGAGTATCCTGACGAGCAGGCGCGACCACGCAGATCTCTCGATCATACTTCTACACCATATATAGAGTGAAAGTTCAATGAACTTGCCCACGAGCGATCTGAGCACTGTACAACAACAAATATGACAGAAAAAAGCAATGATATTCCGACAGCACATGTCAAATACCCAACAAAACACAAGGCCCCTGCTAACAAAGAGAGAGAAGCAGGTCCGCACCTACTTACTCGTCTGTGTCCAAGCCGCTGCTACCCGCTTGTAGAACAGCAGATAAGCACACCGATCGTCCCTCTCCTGTCCGCCGAAGACATCCTCCGGACGGATATCAGATACGAGCTCATCGTCGATGCGTATCCACGCTTGTCGCGGTCGGTCGCTCAGGTCGCGATTGGGATGGAGGACGTCGAGGGTGTAGTGCCCGCCTGAGGCGGATTGGCCGTGGTGGTATAGTGCTCCGATGAGTTGGTATTTTATGGGATGGGTGGGTCGCTTAGCTAGGAGATCTAAAAACGTGTAAAACGCTGAGTATGATAGTCGGTGAAAGGATATAGTGGCAAATCATCTACTTACCAGGACCAATCTCGAGCTCCGGACCGAATGTGACATGTTTCCCAATCTTGACGACGTCGCCCACAGTTGTGTCGTACAAGAACCTCTTGAGATGGAGGATCAAGATGGGAGGTACCGACTCGATGAGCTCTTGTCTTGTGGCATCGATGACGACGCCGGGTCGTGTTGCGGATGAGATCTCAACGGAGTGTGGATGGGAGATGTATTGCAGGGCGTCTTTGATCGTGGAGACTTGCTCACGCTGAACGCAACGAGTGAGACTCTAATAATGTAGAACGGCAAGTAGTGACGCATACCTGGATGTCAAGCCTGAGCGACCTCCAATCCTCCAATGTCACCGAATCGCGCTGGTGAGGAGCCTTCAAGGTAGACCTGAATTTACCTCCAAATATCTTGGTGATCGGAGACTCTGAGGACCTCGTCTACAAAACGGATGTCAGACAAAATAACACAGTAAAGAGGTAGAATGGTTCTTACCGAACGAGTATTTGCCGCACGATTACGCTTGCCGACCTCGAGCCAGCCATCGCCCGTTTGTTCAGCAGTTTCATCCGAGGCCTTTGGCTGTCCAGCCACAGACAACGCCGTAAGCTCGTCCTCAAGGGTATCCAAGAAGAAGCCCAAGAACTCTTCCGCGTCCTCTTGGTGACCGCCCTACGGAACGAACACTGTCAAATCAAACCACCGAACTACTCAGAATATATTCCTCACCACCATAGACGCAAACCGCTTATTCTCCTTCATAACCTCATACACATTCGTCGGGATGAACGAATCAAGCTCGTCAAAGTCCTCCTCCCTCTCCTTCCCCTTACCTCTCGGATTCTTGCTCTCCTCAACCTGCTTCACGTTGAACTCCTTCAAGAACTGAATGATCGCATTCACGAGAGGAGTCTCAGTAGCGTTGGCTTGGTTTGGCCCTGCGTCGCCGATGTACTTCCCCAACTCAGTAAAGAGACGCCAGAAAGGCGGGCAGTAGACCAAAATTTGTAGGACCGCGTTGGCGAAGCACATGTTGCCCGTGTTGATCAAACCCCTCGGACGGATTTTTGGCGGCGGGGTAGGGCCGGACGGACCAGCGTTCAGAAGATTCAGGACTTCCGGACGAACAGAGCCAGAGGCGCTCTTCGACGGTGTAGAAGCCGAGGGTCCACTCTGGATTCCTGCGGGAATGGAAAACCCGACAACAGCTGACGTTGGCAAGCGAGACTTGGAGGTTGAGGCCGTATCATTCGACTGCAGAAGAGATGCCCATGATTTCTTAGCTGTTGAAGCTGCAGGTTTAGGAGGAGCAGCTTCAGCAGGAGCTTGCTCAGCACCAGGCGCTTGCGAACCCTCAGCCTTTTTGTCAACCACGGGTATTTGAGAGGTTTCATTATGCGAAGCAGGCTCTTGGACCTCCTCTTTAGCTGGATCGAGTGCCTTAGGTTGCTTGGCCGGAGAGGGAGCAGCAGATGTTACCGAAGTGGCAGGTGTGCCTGCAGTGGGCGTCACAGGCGCAGTTGTCGTAGTCTCAGTAGTAGAGGACGACGCGACTTCGGTGGAGTCCGAAGGTGCCTGCCCTGCTTGCTTGTGAGATTCTTCGGATGCCGAGGGAGCGGATATGGATGCAGGAGCGGATTTGGGTGAGGCTGGAGGGGTGGGTAAATCGGTAGCGCCGTTAACAACATGCGAGGGTGGAAGGGCACGAGCAGAGATCATGACTCCTACTGCCTTAGAGGGATTTCGAGGCTTCCTAGACCATATCACGTATGTAGACTCCGCGGAATCACTAGCCACCTTGGCACTAATCACCTCCGAACCCAACGGAGGCGAGGACTCAGACTCTTGTTCTTCTGATGGAGTATCGGTAGCCTTCGCATCCGCCTCAGAGATCGCACCATCCTCAGATACTACAACAGTAGGGGGCGGGGACGCTGGAGGTAGTGGCGGGGGTGACTTTGCTGGTGATGGTTCAGCGGGCTGTTCCTGGGGCTGTGGCTGCAATGACGACGGTGTAACCTCCTGCTCAGTAACTGCTGTCGGTTCAGGGAGCAAATTCTGATGTGAAGGCGGTGCTGGTGAATCATCTGAAGGAGGAAGTGGGCTGGGGAGTTGAGCGGGCATGGAGAGCTGTTTGGGCAATGGGGATAACGTCTGTTGTGACCATGAATTGGCCGAGTATTGCCCTGAAGGTCGGAAAGGTTGAGCGTATGCCAGATGTTGCAGGTGCGGGGCATATTTTGGTGGATGGGAGTATGGATTAGGTTGCGGGTGGGTTGGTACGGGAGGGCTTGCTTGAGGATGCACGTAATGTTGGGGAGGGACGTACGGGTAGTGTTGATAATGATGACCTCCGCGATGTGGGTGGTGGTAACCACCACGAGCAGACGAGCCATTCATTCTTGGTGAGGACGGTTGATGAGGGGGAGGACTATGACCGTTCACGGCGTTCATAGGATAAGCATAATAGGGCACGGGAGCTTGTCCATAGTAAGGGGGAGGCGGTGGGGGTGAATGGTAGTATGAAGGGCCAGGATGAGCATAGTGTTGATGCGGGTTAGCCATGGCTGCCTATTTCGTTCGTGGCATTACATAGGTAAGGAGATCCAATTCGAAGCAGAAATTCCAGGTAAGCAACGCGAAAAGGGATATTTTGATCACGCGATGACAAAGTTTACTCACGGGTTAATCCAGATATCTTGAGTTGGTTAATATCCAAATGCTAATGTGTCCAATGCATGTAAATCAGGCCTTGAAATGCACCTGGTATTGGGATCAGAGACTATTACTATTCCGCGAATTCGTGAGCAGTAGAACGCGTGTCGCAGTCGACTTGAACGTAGAGAATTATTCTTGAGCGCCGGTGCGTTGTCTACAGAAGGTTTTGCGGCGTTCAGCAGCTCGTTGTCGACGTGCTTTTGAGTGTCGAAGTCGGCGAGGACGATGGCGAGGAGCAAAAGGTTCCACGAGACTGAGACAGCTGCCCCCGCCCAGACTGATTCATCCTCCGATCACCGACCGCGCCGGGACCGCACCTGCAAATCTCGGCATAGACCGCCCGGTGTCCGGATGAGCGCCGATATGCGATCGTACCAGGCTAGCGCCTGAGGCTGCTTGTGCGACTCCCACTGCTGAAATCCTGGAAATTCATCCCAAGTTCTCAACGAATGTCGCAATTATGTCTGACTTTCAACTCGACGAGGAGCACCCATTGGCGTTGGAGCTTGCGAGCCTGAGAGAGGCTGCATTGCGGTACCAGGTATGAGCTCGACATCGGCGTGGTGTAGTGGTTAATTTGTCCCATGCTCATCTATACTAACGCACAGGCCTCCGTTCACTAGCACGAGGCCCATGCTGCGTCCGTTAAGCTACAGAGGCACTCAATTGATACTACACGAGCAGTGGAACACAGCCATGCTCTTGAACTGGAGAACATACGACTACGCGAAGAGCTCGACACCCTGCGGGCTCATCCTGATACTACTCCCCAATCGGCCGCCTTACAGATACCAGAGCTTACTCTGGCATTAAGGAAGCTGTCGGACAAGTTGACTACAACTGAAGAGACACTCCTCGTGCGCACGACCCAACTTGCCCATGCTCAGAGTGAACTGGGAAGGGCAGAACACGACCGAGCCGCCATAGTCGCTACTATTAGCCATGCAAACACTCGATTGGAAGAGAGCGAGCATCGGGAGCGTGAGCTTCAGCGAAGGGTCCAGGCCGCTGAAGAAGAGAGAAGGCTGGCGGATATGGTTCTCGAAGAGTATGCGTCTCTTGTCCGGAAACTAGAGGGCCGCACATCCAAGAGTTCGGATGGAGAACCCCTGCAATCTACTCCGGCGGCAAACCTAGCTGAAGGGAAGCTTGGCCTTCAGAGACTTCTCAACGAATTCAATGTCGAGAACGAGCGAGTGGTCTCGGACCTTCACAAAGCACGTTCTGAGAACGAGCTCTTACGTGCGCAGCTGGATGCTGAGCGGCAACGTTCTGAAGCGGATCGCGAGAGTTTGGCTAAGATCATACTCGAAATCGACAGGTACAAGGCGGATGACAGCACTGCTGCTAAGATGGTGTCAAGGTATATGTAAGTAGGTCCTTCATAAATCTGCTGTTTTGGGCTCATCACGTTGTTAACACCAGGAAGTTCTCACAGTCAACGACAGATTCATTGCAGAAGGCCATGGACAATATGCGTACCCGGCACGCATCCACCGTTTCCACTCTCAACTCGCAGATCGATCACCTACACAAGGCACTCACCAGCGAACGTCGACAAACCGAGAAACTCCGTGAAGCTCTCGAGCAGCTCTCAGAGGACATCTCTCGAGAAGCTTATGGCCGACGCCGAGAAATCTCCTTGCGCCTCTCCTTCCTAGGGCGCGAAGAAGGTTTGGCGGAGAGCCTCCGACGGTGGCTTCGTAAATCCAAAGAGACGTCCGACCGTGCCTTCTCCCACGCCAATGACTCACCCGATCCAATGGTAACCATACGAACTACCTTCAATAGCATTCTTCATACGGCGGAAAGCCTCCTCGAAACGCTCAATGGACAGCCTGTCGCAGATGCGGATGTCCCGCTCGGTTCAGTCGCGCGCGTCCTTGCCGCTCAAGATGCGGTCAATAGACTGACACGAGAGCTGCAACGCGAAAGCCACCTTCGTTTGCAAGCACAGACTTTGCTTGGTCAGGCTGGGATTATACTGCCGGATTCTGTGCCTGCTGGCCCCCTTCAGGGTCTTCCGTTGACGCCTCCTCAATCCACATCTTCTGTGAATTTGCACCACCAGAGTCATGTAGAGCCTGTCAAGCGCACTGACACGCCAAAGGAGGCAGTTACACAGGAGGCCACCCATCCGAGTGCAAGTGCAGAGAAACTTGATAGCGTCGGTTTGGATGATCATCCAGAAACTTCGGATGGGACGCCTCAGACGGCTGGTACGGAAGACTCCCAAGCTACACCTGCCATAGAAACGGATCTGTCGAGCGCAGTGGATGCCCCCGCAGTACAGCCCATGACTCAGCTAGCAGAAGCACCGCTTCAGCCCTCACAGGCACCTGCTGATGAGACGCCTCCACCGGATATCGTGCCGCTAACGAGCGAGCCGTCCTTCAATCCTCCCGCCCTCCCAGTTGTAGAACCTGAGAAGAACTTAGCTCCGCCAGATGCCCCCGATGCACTCCCTTCTGTCACTATCACGCCTGCGGCTGAAGAGACACCTCTTCCCCCTGCTGATGCGCCTGTAGACTCTGAGGCTACTGCTGCACCCTCCTCACCGCCGGACCACACTTTGTCGAACTCGGAAACTACCAGCCCTCCGACATCGACGTCCATGCCATCTATACAAGAACTATCTGGGCTCGATATACGTGATCTACCTTCATCTTCGCCCCAAGCGTCTCCCCAACTCTCAAATGCTGCAGAGCTTCCAACCAGCACTGCAGTGACGCCAGCCACCCCTCTTACAGTTGAAACGACCAACGACACGCCATCCGGCGTGCTTTTTACACCGAGCCCTGTTGTCCCGCCGTCTGCGCACCCCATGGTGGCTGACCTCCAAATGGTGAAACAGCGTTATGATAACTTCCAAAAGGCTTTCCGGGACTGCAACCTCTCCCTGAAAGACTTGAAGAAAGACATAGCTGACCTTTCTCCCTCTTCATCCATGACACCCGTCCTGAAGACAGCCGTAGAACGACTGAACGACGTCAACGAAGATACGCGCGTAGAGCTTGAGATCCGTGTCGCCGACGAAGAACGGATCATCTCTGGCTACGAAACGCTTTTATCCGTCCCTGGTGCTTTATCATTAGGCGAAGTGGACGAAACTGAAGTGAGACAGGAAATCGCAGCATTTGTGGAAGGAACGACACCATCGGTGGCGAAGGCTCTTCAGCAATTTAGCCGGAAACTCGACGATCTGCAACACGATATAGCGTCGATCAAACGCTCACTGCACGAACTATCCTCAGAGGAGCTGTCACCACCCGCCTCAGTGCCCACACCAACCAAGAGCGCGTCTCAGGGTTGGGCATCGTGGACAGGCGGGATACTAGGTGGTGCCCGTCCCGTCAGTCCAGCTCCGACCTTTGGATCTGTCATGACGACCCCTCGGGCACGTCAGTCATCCTTCGGGGCCTTCATGCACCGACCGTCTCTCCCGAACTTGCATTCCAGTGACAGAGACTCGAATAGCCCCTTCGCGTCGTTGGATTTGAGAACTCCCATGCCTTCTATTGCGGTCTCGCAGAGCTCGCCGTCGCCCTCGAGAGGTTCATTTTTGTTGCCTGCGTCGGGCGGAAGACCACAGCAGAAGAGTCGGAATGCGTCGTCGCCGATGTATATGCTTGGACTTGGTTTGCGAGGGAGCTCTGTTGGGTTTGGATCGTCGCCTGCTATGGTTGGCACGCCCAGCAGACTTGCAAGAGGCTCAGATGAGCTGAGTGAGGCTGGGTCTGAGGATGGTGAGGGGGTGGGTGCTGCGGATTCTGATGTTGAGTGACCTGGGTTTTGGAGATAGACTGTGGTTTGGTTCGGACATCTTTCATCTAGTAGTGCATCTCATCACGTATTTCTTTCTTGCTTTTCATATATACCTAATCATCTACATAGTCATTACTCGGACTCCTCATCCATCTCCTCATCAGCTTCAACCTCTGCTCTGATACCTTCAACACCATCGTACGGAACCCGTGATTTCGCCCATCGTCCCGCTAGCCAGTCTATACGGCACAGACCACTCGCGGTGGCCGAGGCTAAGAGAGAGGCGTTGACAAGGCCGTTCCCGCTATTCCATGAGACGCGAGTGACACCGACTTGTTCAGGCCACGCCCCTACCGCTTTGATAGCGGCTCGAGGCTTGTTCCCACCTTTATCTAGCTCCTATGTATGACAAGTTGAATTAGAGTGCGCCTGTATCGTCTCTAGCGATGGACGTGAATACCTTCGGAAGGATGCGTTCTAACATTCTGTACTCCCCCGTCTTAGTGTCGTAATCCAGCTGATATATGATATGCGACATGAACGGCTGTGTATGTCGCACATTGAGCATTCTCGTTCGATAACAATAGACATAAAGACTACATACCACTATTCCTCCTTTCCTCGTGTGGCGTAAAGTGTTTGTGGTCTGACAGCTCCCATCTGCTACTCCGATCGCCAGTGCAGGGTGGTAGTCAGATGCACTGAGACTCTGCTCATGTTCGTTGATGCGATCAGTTTGTATCCCCTCTCTGCAGGAAGAAGCCAGGACGGACGTACCCATACAGGCGCCTCCGGCTCAGTGACGGTATGGCCCTTATTGAGCATAGTAGGCGCAAATGATATAGCTTTCACCAGTCCCTGGTCAATACTGATAGGTCCACCGGCATATGCAGAGAAGCAGACAGTGTTGACGACGTCTATGAAAACCCATTGACGTTAGCAATTAAGAAATAAACTCCAAAAGTTCATATCACCTCGCGTTCGATAGATTACACTTCCACACGGAGCGCGTATGTCTGTCGCAGCAACAAGCCCATCGTATGAAGCACTGGTAATGACGCAGGGGTCTATTGAGCTCAATTCTCCTGTTGCAGTTAGCGAAGGTGTGCGGACCCAGGAGACGGAGCGTACGGCTGATTGATGTGCAGACGCGTAGAAGGTCGGTAGGAGGGCTGCTGACGATGGTGAGTATTCTGCAGGACGGCTGTACAGTGAGCTACGATTTGTACCTTCGGCAGGGTCTTGATTTTTCAGGGCTTCTGCAACGTCAAATACTGCAACATATCCTAGGGACAAGTTGATAAATGCGCATGATTGAATTGCATTCAAAGCAGGAGGACTCACCATTGGAACATCCTACTGCAATCACCTCGCTATTCGCCCAATCAAGACACCACGCTGCCGTATCCTCCAGCTCAAACCTGACGAGTGGTTCCACTATTTTCACTGTCCACAGCCGTTCTTGTCAGTCTATGCTCAGATGATGACATTTGAGCTAGAGTCTTACCGTATATCGGCTCATCAATATTATCGGATGTTGCAACGTCCGGCGGGTATGGAACAGCAAAGATTGACACTGAGCTATCTTCGAATGTGCCTGCAAGCAAACCGAGTCTTCTAGGTGACGACTGACTGTTCGAAGAGCCCTAAAGTTCGTTAGCATCACGAAACTCGTGTGTGTCTGCCAAAGATCGTCGGCCTACCTTCAACGGATCATGGGAGGGCAGAGGACACCACTTGATTTCATGTGCAGGTCCTACGTCGACGCACAAGACCAACACACAATTCACCGAGCCACTATGAGCGCTGATGGAGGTGTCTCCGCCTGTACCGCCCAAGTCGGAGGGCGGACGCAGCGACCAGATTTGAATGGTGGCAGGATTTGGCCTGGCGACCTTTACTCCGATTTGTGGAGAGTATGTCCGTGAGGGTAATGGTGCCACTGCCAAGTATTGCGTCCCTTGTGTGGCGCTGTTAGTGCTTGTGGGAGGCATCGCATATCATAGGTTTGACACATACCCGTTCTGTCATCCGCGTGCATCGGACACCAGTCCAGCCCCCAGACGGGTGCCCCTGCATTGAATACGTGTGCTGAGGACTGGGAGAAATATTTGTCTGCAACTCTATAGTTATACGGACGTTACCAGAAAGCACAAAGAAGCGACTCAACCAATTGGGAGGCTGGAGAAGCGATGTAGCACTTCTTGCTGCTGACTTCCGAACGGACCAAAGGAACACTTCAATTGATCGTCGTCCGTACCATGCGGGTGAGACAAGAATTGTTTCGCAGATCTAGGCGTGAAAGTAAGCATCAGCAGAATATATAAGTGCGGTCATGATGCTTACTTTGCGCCCAACACTTCATATTCTAGTTGACGATTACAATGCTCATACACCCGTGGCCTTCGCTTGCTCTCCTCTGCGTCATCACTGCCTTCACCGTACCAAGCACGGTCTTCTATCAGCTCCCAAGACGGTCCAGGGCCGACATTGTGGCCCCATGCCTTTGCTACTCTGGCCAATACAGTCCGGCTAGAGCCCCACGAGTTGGTGAATGCCAATCCATCAGGCTTGAACAGAGCTGGCTTCTTTGTGAGACGCTCCACCGTCCCATCTTTATGATAGAGTGGTATAGCTCTATGTCGATGGTGAACACTCGGTACAGTCAGTGAATGGCGAGGTGTTCGAGTCGTTTTGGCGGCGCTCTTGCTTTTAGTTTTGCCCTTCTTTGTAAGTTTAGTACTTGCCACGAAACTCTCGTCGTCCGATGCATCTTCTAACATGTCCTGATCATCCTCTGCGCTTGCGTCTGATACATGCGACAGGTTTTCATCCGGTTCCTGTACGTCGTGACCTTCATCTTTCTCTGGCGCGAAATCACTGCCACTTTCGACCTCCTCCTGGTCGCCGGCGGTACTGATATCATCGGCCGCGCTCACCATAGCGGCGTAATTAGGGCGCGAGGCCCTCTTTCGCAATTCTCTAGGCATTTCGTATGTCTGACAACACTTGAATGACCTTCGGATAGGACTGAAACAGCAAGTAACTCTTACCTTGGGCTGGACACCACGTTGTTGAACTAGAACAACTGACAATTCGGGCTTTTGCAAAGTGAATCGGTGCCTTCCCGATCAGCCAGACTTGATTGCCGACGCGGAGCCGACTCCGGACCGCAAGATGCCGCTCCGATGGTTCTCTTTTCATAATCTCAATTATCTGATAAGATTAACGACAGTGTTCTATAATGCTTACGTACGCAAGGAACCTCGCTGCATGTTGCTCTGGACCTGAGCATGCTGCCCTCATCGGGCGCATCAACCCCCGTTGCACACGGATGACTTCTACGAAAAAGCAACGCAAAAAGTGACTCAGCAAACACGGTGCGCCGTACCGGCGATATATTGCGACTTCGGAGAGTATAAGCTCGCAACAGGTGACAGCTGACGCTGCCTGAGGGCCGTTAGCGGTCTCAGTGCAAACGCTAAAGGTTGAAGGCCAGGCTGCCTACTGGCTAACAACTCGGCAGGGCCCCGGACTTTGGGGAAGACAAACATTGTACGGAAGAAGCACGGGTCGGACAGTCGGTCGCAGATGCGCTTTGTAGATTGCATTTGTGTGGGACGTAACCGATCGTTGATGGGGAAACCAGATCGGAAAACACTCGGGTTTATGTTCAAACGCGCTGCCGTTAGAACAAATCGCAATGCTTTATATAACAGCTCACGCTAAGGGGGTTCCCTCAGGTCCTCGGTCTCCCCCATTCCACAGCTTTGCATCTGTACGAGTCCTACTATTCATAAAACATATCTACGTATTCCCCGGTAATGTCTCTCGAGCCACAGGAAGCAAGACTCAGGACGGCTGATCGCGCAGATGACGAGAAGACCATCCGTGAGGAAGAGCTAAACAATGATGATGGCAGCGGTGCCAAACCCAAGAAGGGCAAGTCCTACGATCTTGAGAAGACCTCAAGACCAATATCCAGGTCAAGCAGCATCCAACCAGCTGACAAGCCGGAAGCACCTCAAGCTGACATTGGTGATCCACCTGACGGCGGTTTGAGAGCGTGGCTGGTGGTACTTGGTGTACGTCCCCATTATTCACAGTCAGAACCCTTTTCTAACAACAAGTTTAGTCTGCTCTTGGTACTTTCGCAACGTTCGGTTTCGTGAACGCCTGGGGAGTGAGTATCGCCTTATTATCTCCATGACTCGAAAGATACTGACGCCCAGTGTAGGTCTTCCAGTCATATTATGAGAAAACACTATTGAGCGACGTGTCACCGTCGACAATGTGAGCCAACTTATAAGTCTTTATGGAGACGCACTTTCTGACGTGTCGTTCTCAGCGCATGGATTGGATCAATACAAGTGAGTTCCCACATAGCGTCATTGATTTCTACACGGCTGACAGTATGCTGTTTAGTATGCCCTGGTGTTTATTCCGGGTCTAGTTGTCGGTCGCATATTCGACATGGGAATCTTTAGAGTACCTTTAGCCGTAGCATCAGCCTGGCTCGTCATGGCCACGTTCCTGACAGCCGAGTGCAAAACTTACTGGCAATTCCTCTTGTGCCAGGGTATCGCGGTCGGGGTGAGTCCGCTCCATGCTTTTCCAAACGAAATGCGATCTCATAATGAATTCTACGATTAGTTGGGGTGTGGCATCGTTTTCAATCCTACACTAGGCGTCATACCACATTGGTTTAAAGCCAAGAAAGGTGTCGCTCTCGGCTTGGTGGCGTTTGGATCTAGCATAGGAGGAACGACATTCCCCATTGCTGTCCACAGATTGATCGACGAAGTAGGGTGCGTAACTCCAAAGTCTTAACAGAGTAATCGATGCTGATAACATGTTACAGCTTCAAGTGGACAATGCGAATCATTGGCTTTGTTATCCTTGTCGCACTTGGCATAACCAACGTATGCGTGGCCAGACGACTCCCACCGAAGAAGAACTCCGGTCCATTCTTCAACCTCAGCGCCTTCAAGAGTCCAGCATACTCCATCTACTGTGCCGCTGGATTTGTCTCCTTCCTCGGATTGTACACGGTGAGCCTCTAATCGTTTACCACATCGACGACATTGTACTGAGCATGTGAATCAGGTGTTGACATACATCGACGCTAGCGCCTCTTTCGTAGGCGTAGACGAGAACTTCTCCTTCTACCTCGTGTCAATCGCGAATGCAGGCTCGGCCGTCGGTCGATTGGCTGGTGGATTTGGTTCTGACGCCTTCGGTACGTAAACAGACTATCATACGCCATAACTTGCTGACAATTGCTCAACAGGCCCGCTGAATATGATGATACCCTCGACTGCCGTGGCTGGCATCCTCACGTACATCTGGCCCTTCATGACCAACAAGGGTGGCTTCTCCGCTCTAGGCTTCTTTTACGGGTAAGATCCTTGCGATGCCATCTTCTGAGAACAAGTAGCTGATTAATATTGTCGATAGAGCTGCGTCAGGCGTTTTCGTGTCCCTCCTCGCGGCGCCTATCGTTGAGATGGGTGAAACGCATGACGTCGGTGTGCGCATGGGGATGTACTTCACTGTCCTTGCCCTTGGCGCACTGGCTGGTCCTCCTATCTCGGGTGCCATCAATCAGTCCACTGGCGGATACAAGGACGTCGGCTACTATGCAGGTAAGTCTGCTGACAACGCTATAAGTGCATCAATGCTGATGGAAGTGGCCTGTAGGTTCTGCTGTTCTGGTTTCCGTTGCACTTTTAATCCTTTCTCGTCACTTCATCTTAAAACGACATATTTGGGGCCACGCTTAAATCACTCTTAAGAGTTGTTAGCGTCCATTACATCTTATTTCCCCTCATCTCGTGGATATCATACGACCTTATTATTAGTACATGCCCTTACGAACCGTCATGCAGACACGGACATTCATCTTCGATTTCTATCTTTTGTTTACAACTGGGCGGAATTTGGACCCACATCACATAGATTTACTTACTACAATTTAACGATGTCTTTTATAACATCGGGCATATACTGGCATAAGAGCCATGTACTTGAACACACTGGCAACAGGCTAGACATTCAACTTGAATATTGAATGCCCAGTTAAATATCACTGGCATACTCTGGCTTGAGGCTTGATGTTTCAAGCGTAGAAGATGGCGAGTCACTGCACTACATGTACGACTTCTAAGAGACTTGCACGTACTTACGCAGCTTTGTGGCCAGCCTTATTGACCTAATCATCATGACATAAAGGACGGCAGCGCCTGTATATAAATTCAGTTAGGCGCTCGATTCCGAGTGCCGTAAGTGGGCGCTGTTGTTTGGCTGGACCGCTTACAACACCTTTCTCTTCTACTCTCTTGTCTTTAATCGTCCGCCGCCAGCAGCCACAGCTCGTCGTGGATGTTGGGGTAGCCCAGCATTCTAACTGCTCACCGCAATGTTTGTACTCGCTTTTATCGCTGCTCTGGCCGTCGTAGACGGTTGCTTAGCTTTGGGCGGCCTGCGGTACATTCGTCCACCGCCATCGCCTTCCGTCCGCAGCCTCACCCATCGTTCAAGCCTCACGAGCATCGACGAGAAGGATGTTATCAACGTTGGAAACTCTACGTCTGCGAACACTACGTCTGTCTCGCCTAATGCAGCTATAATACCTGTGGTGTTCTCTCCGGTCGACCAGTGAGTGACCTTGTAGTGCTGCGCGTGCGCGACTGAATTAGGAACACCACGGGCTGACTCTTAATCTCGGTAGAACGTACTACTCTGTGATATCAACTGGGAATACGAGTTTCCGTGTTGCATTGGACACCGGCTCTGCGGACCTTTGGCTCGTCTCGTCGGCATGCAAGGACCAAGCATGCTCAGTCCCGCAGTACCAGCTTGGTTACGAGAGCTCTACGTTTGTCCCGGTGAATGGGAATCAGACTGCGTTCAATGTGAGCTTTGCGGACACTACAGGTGCGTTCTTGGTTGTACGGTGCGTTACTTGGACGTAGTTCTGACATATGGATATGAAAGCTGCAAGCGGATTCGTGGCGTTGGAGAGTATCCAGGTCTCAAATTTGACTATCCCTCAACAAGCTTTTGGTACGCTCCATAATCGAAGACCATGTTTCTCTTGCTCAGCATATACCCTCAGGTCTCGTCAATGCCAGCAACGTTACTTTCCATAACGATGTCAGCGGCATACTTGGCCTTGGCTTCCCTCGTCTGTCACGTATCTTCTCCAGCCTTACCAACGGTGAGCACCCTTGAATGCAAAATCGCAGTTGCCGTCCGTTTATTAGCGCGCATAGGCACAGGAACGCCGTTTTTCACGACGATGGCTCAGCGCGGTCAATTGGCTTACCCGCTTTTCGGGCTGAGCCTCACCTTGAACTCGTCGGGCAGTTTAACCCTTGGTAACAGCCACTCTTGCTCGTACAAGGGTATCTGAAAGCTGAGCTACGTTTTGACAGGCGCTGTTGATGGCTCTGTTGTTACGAACTTGAGTTTGATTCAGTGGAATGAGGTTGTACCCTTTGCGCCACTCCTTGGGTCTGCAGGCAACGCTTCTAGCTACCTTCAATGGACAATCCCCCTCTCGGGTATTCAGGTATGTCGTCAATACGCGTTTTGGTTATCGTTCGGACAAGATTAACCGTTTATGTTGACCCATAGGTCAACGGCACTGCATTGACGCCTCAGCCTACTTATCCGAACGTAACCTCAAACAGTTCGCTCGCTCTGCTTGACGCGTAAGTGTATGCTGTGAGATCAAGCAGATACAAGTTAACAGTGAGATATTGTAGAGGGACGCCTGGTATCTTCGGTCCATACCAAGATGTCAGTCCATCGGTGTCAAATTTATTCGCTTTTATTGATCATTTCATAGGTCTCCCGAATATTCGCTTCCATTGATGGTAGCCGTTTAGTAGACTCAGGTGAGTAGTTGTACGTCTAGTGGATGAAAGAGGCCTTGGCTGAGCGATATATAGACGCAGGCCAATGGGTTGTTCCATGTGACGCAAGCGAGATCATCGCATTCCAATTCGGGTAAGTTGTAGTTTCACGGTGTGGTGGAGCTACTGGGCTATATATTCATGACGGCCGTGCGATAGTGGAAGGACGTATTTGCTTCAGCCCACAGACTACCTGATTGGGCCTGTTTCTGGTACTCCAGATCTGTGCTTGAGCTGGCCACGGGCTTCTCCACCAAGTAGCGATGGTATCGATTGGCAGCTAGGTAATAATGGACTGTTCTCCTCCATTGATTATATCATTGAAGCCGTTGCATAGGTTCCCCTTTCCTGAGGACCGTATACAGCATCTATAGGTCTGTTGTACTTTTTTCTTTAAAACGTGTTGAGTATGCTGACCCTTCTCATAGCTTTGGTATCGATCGCAAGGAGCCCCCAATAATAGGCTTATACGCACTTCGAAATGCCACAGCACCCGCTGAGTCGTCAGACGTAGTGCAAGCGTATTTCTCCTCGGCTTCGGCAACCATCACCACCAACTTGCCGAACGTGCTCTTGCCTACTCCATCGTCCTTCTCCATACCTCCGTATACCTTCAACGCATCTATCACAGCTCCTCAAGGCAAGATCGTGGCCTCTGGACTCGCTACAAGCACATACTCCCCTGTCCTGGCCACGTCAGGTCATCCCAATCAAACGGCAATTCTCACGGTGACTCCGTCTCCCACGGTCTTCACGTTTGTCGTCACTACCAACGGCGAGCTCGTCACTTCGATATCTTCTGCGCCCGCACCGTCGCTTGGGCAGCCTCCAGGCTGGACTAGCGGTGCTAGTCGTTCCATCGCCGGCACATCGACGTCGCTGACTGTCCTCGCTGGGCTGGTCACAGCATGTACGCTCTTGACTCGTCTGGCGCTCTGATTTGACTTTTGTGTTTCGTTTCGACTTTCACCACTACTTACTTCCCTGTGGAAGGACGCTTTACTTTCATTTGTTGATAAGTTATGAAATCTCCTTTTGTTTTGTTTCGGACTGTACATCTACAGGGACACTTTAGACAGCCTACTCACCTAACCATCACCTTACACCACTCCCATCTCCTCCTTTCACCTTCGTCCTCTCACTTCAACGCCGTTCGTTCTGTCGACGTCTGTCCATTTCGCCGCCATCATCCTCGCTGTCGTGTGACCCATCTGCCCATTCTCCTCCTGTACCTGCTTTGTTTTGTCGGGATTCTATTCCACGCGTTGTACATTGCTGTGCCTCCTGCTAATCCAAACTCCAACGTTTCGCTGTACCAGGTATTCGAGGCCCTCTCAAACGGCAACAAATACCGGACGGAGTATGGGGTGGGTTCGGAACGTTGCGTTTAGAGTCACTGTGACAGTTGCTAAGATCTACCGGTCATTAGTCAATAGCTAATGCGCAACGCTGTTGAGTAAACAGCGCTTTTCAGCCGCCTTTTTGTACCTATCCAAGGCGGATAGGATTCAGCTAACCTTCATCGACAGATTTTTCAACGATGCGAATGCTCTTTATCCGTTGGTCTCGATGTTCATCGTCTTCTCAATCATGTTACTGACAAGAATCCATCTCAGACCTTCAAGAATTTTGAAATATGTAACGTCCTTCCTTGCTTATGGTCATTCTATCTGGTTCTGACGAACGCCACTTCCGGCATAAAGAAGGCGTTCCCGCTTGCGGGAGACATGGTGATCGGGATGATGCAAAGCCTGGACTGTACTGATGACAATTCCCCTATTTGCATACAATCTTTCACGAAGGACGGCCATCGCACACTGTCGCCTTGGCTTCTTCAAGTTCAGCTCCCAGACATTGTATTTCGATGACCTAGAAAGCCGTCGTCCAACAGGAAACGGGGATCTCTCAATCCGAATGAAGCGCCACTAGATGATTCTTTGGAAGTTATTGCAATGGGGCAGACGTGTGAGGTGACCACGTCGAATCAGACAGCTCGAACTCCATTTCCTCAGACCAAGACGTTGCAGCTAATCCACTACAACCTTATCCCAAACGCCGCGATCAGACGAAATTCAACGAACGACGGGAAATATGGCAGGGATCCGCGGGCAAGAGCTAGAGGTAATTCCGACAGCAAAGACAGGTAGGCACCATAAGTATCATTCTCCGCTACGTCCATCACTCACAAGCTTCCGTTGTCTTTAGTAGGCTATCTGCATAGTAAAGAAAGGTTATCTTCATCGGCACCCATTAGTGCGATCGGTTTCAGCACACAAATTACCAGATCAACCGCTTTGTGGCACTTACGATTCCCACCAGGTACCACGGTAAGCTGGCAATCCTGTTGATATGCGGTGGGTTCGGTCTAAATTTCTCCCACTCGACTTTCTTCGCCGATCAAGCACGGCATACCTATCTCGAAGGCTCAACGTTCAAAGTTGAGTAACGTTGATGGATGACTGACCGATCACCAGTTGAGATTCTACACATATAAGGCACGGTCTTTCGAGTACAAGTCCAATTCAAGCTGCGACCTTTGGCTGTCCCGATGCTCATCCCCTCTATTATGACCTCTTTTAGCATTGACTCCTTTCTTGGTCCATTCTTTCTGTTCATCTGCGTGTCTCTAATGTGAGTCGTAAATATTCTCATCTAACTATCCCTACTGATTTCCTGTCGGCCTATACGGCCTAGCCATCGCTCAGGTGTATTTCTACTTTACCACTTACCATGACAATCAACCCACTCGGATCTTGGTGCTATTGCTATGGTAAGTAGAGGAGCAACTCAAGACGTCTCAGTTTGTTCATTCACCTCCTCTAGTATATTGGAGACCGTTCATGCAGTTGTCTGTATACTCTCGACATATACATTTCTCATCAGCGATTTTGCCGACCCGTTAAGACTGCTGAGGATTGCATGGTAGGCGTCACAGAGCAACGTCAACGGTTAGCACACTGAAATCAACTGTAGGAGCGAAGGGGTATGTTGTGCTTCTCATCCGACTTGTGCTGCCCCAGCACACACTGACCGCACTATTCTACAAGACGGCAGTTTATCTTGAGGTGAGTGCAGACCGAACACTTCAACTCCAATGCCTGACCATCCGGATAACGCGTACATCAGGTGATAATTAGCGGTTTTGTCCACTCGTAAGTCTCAATCGTACAGGGCGTCGACCAGCCTGATTGATTATGTATTGTTTCAAAGGTTTTATGTGCACCGAATCTGGCGATGTGAGTTAATTTACGTCTTCAACTCAACAGCTCGAGACATCTTGAATGCGAAGCTAAATGACCTCTCGCTTAGTGTGCCAGAACACCACTATTTTGGCCTACCTGGTACGTTATCGGCCTAAATCGATATACGATGGCAATACTAGATTTAACGAAACAGGGTACTGTGCTCTGTGCCCGCGTTGGTCAGTTTTATTGCAAGTATTTCTTCCATCATTAAGGCTGACTCTTTCCTCTCGTTTCGCTTCTAGTTGTTGCACTCAGTGAGCTATTATAGCTTCATCAGTCCTCGCGGATACAGCGAAACACTGATGATTTCTCATTCACGCAAGGGGCGACGGCGTATCTGTGAGTGATTTGTCTGGAAATGTTATGCCATTGAACTCTGAACTAATTCTACACCTATGTACGCAGTTGTATGGAAGGGACATGGAATGCGCTAGGGTCTTCAAACGCCTACAAGGTATTTTGGATGACGAGTTTCGCAGGTATATTCATGAGCTAATTATTGTATTCCATGACCTTCTAGCGTATAACCCTTGCAGCACTATCCCTAAATGTTATGGTAGATATATCCATTACCCTCGCCTTTCTTCTGTCCCTCAGAAGGAGCCATTCACTGGCACACACCCGGTAAGTGCACGAACCGCTATTCACACTGTTCAATCTGATGTGTGCAATATCGTCCAGAAGTACCAGGACAATCTTGCAGAAGATAGGGCATTATGCTCTCAGTTCGGGTATATTAACAGCGTGAGCTCGACTGATCAAAAGTAACCGAGTCCCTTCCGCATTATCTAAACCGCTCAAATAGCATAATATCTATCACTACGCTTATCTTGGTATGTAACGCACATATGATTTGTCACTCAACATGATGCATGTGCTGATACAAACACAGTTTATCGTTTATCCGTCCCAGTTACATTACGGCGCTGCCCTCATGATGCTTGCCAAGGGTCAGTGGCAACGAATCTTACGAGCCAGTTCACTAACTAACCAATTTTATATGCACACAGTTTACGCGAATTCAATGCTCGCTATGTTTGTGACACTGTGCTTACGAAACAGGAGACATGCTCACTGGCACCACAATCAACAGGCTCAATCGTCGACAAGGCATCAGACAAGAAGCGGCATCTAATAATGGGCTTTCTTTGAATCTCTCCACATTGTCAGGGGTTAGCTCGGAACGAACGGCGGTATGTACGAACCATCGAATGAGGATGTCGGGCGAAGTTGATGGCCTCCTCATCTCTAGTCAACTGCTGCTAAAATCCACGTGATACACGAGACTGTAGTAGCGAGTGATGCCAATAATTGGGTGAGTTTTTTTTTCCTGACGATGATGTGCCACTCAGCAAACATAACCGGCGTGGGTAGTTTACAGGAGCCAATCAGGCGAGCGACTCGGACTTGACGCCTAAAATGCAGTTCGCATAGTGAACTGCGTGGTTCTGTGACAGTGCAGAACCGCAAGTAAATCTGCGCAACCTGGACGCAGAACCTCGATGACAAGATAGTATTACTCAAACGAGAGGCTAGGAGATAGAGCCTTGGAAACGCTGACCGCTCATCTTGAATGCCAACTCCGAGTGTTTTGTTTAACTATTTACACTACTTACAGTACTTATGTTCCGTATATATGGCATAGTAGTATGTACATTCATGAAGGAATGGCAGCATTGCGTCCCTCCATGCGTTGCATGCCACTGTCATGGTGATAATGACAGTGCAAATGGATTTTCTGTTTTGCGTTACTCCACTTCTGGCAATTCCAAGCTTTGTGGCGTTGACTAGAGTCCAGAGGGCATTGTACTAAGCGCCCACTTCACTACCCTCTGGCTAGTACTACCACTTACATGCTCCTTGGGTGACTCGAGTCTCGGATGAGCCACACCGCTATGGCTCAGGCCCTCGAAAGGGCCCGTACACTTAGATTCCTGAAACACACTTTACGTCCCGAATAGAAAAAATATCTAGGTACGAAACTAGATGTCGACAAGTTGTCTTACCGGTTCGTGAGTCGTTCGTCTTCCATGTCCAATGCCCATCATATTCCTGGTCATTTCACTGGTCATTCGTGTGCTTTAGTATGCTTGGATGATTAAACACGTCAGGTATGATGGTCGTTGCAACTTCTCTCAGGTTTTTCTCAACGTTTGTTGTCATGTACAGTAGCCGACACCACCTCAGGCTGAAGAAGATCGACTTAATAAATGGTCCATGGCTTTGGCGTCCTTACCCAAGGTCATATATCAAGTACCTCGACATCATCCGTACAGGCATTGGCTCATGGAAGCTATCACATAAAGATAAGGTGATTATCGTGTCAAGCCCCCATATTGTACGTCTTCTACGCCGCTAGACGAAGGTATCTTCTGGATCCCATACTACGTCCACGCTGACAGAGCCGTCCTTTCTCCGAGATGTATGATTTTCACTCTGGACAGGTTCTGTCACTGGGTAATCATCCATCACTCGGAAATCTATCCCGCCTAACTCATCTCTCTTACTCGACACAGTGCTAGACTTGGGATACCCCATTGCGGTGTTCCTGATACCCTCCGCACTCACACCATCTCCGGTTACGAAGATGCTGCGGGAAAATCTTTATTCTATCAAGTTGGACATCAAAGATTGTAGAAGTGTAATTAATAGTATTTCTAGCGGATATCATAGAAGAATTCCATAACTTGATATACACCGGCGACTTCGAGTGGATCCTCATGTCGAAATTCTGTATTCTGTAAGTGAGTATAAAACGCGGATCGTCATGTTGCTGAAGTGTGTCACTTTCCAGGCATTGATCCCGAGTTGGTATGGCTCCCCTCAACGTTGACATCGACCCTTTTTTCGGCCCAATCTTTCTGCTGGCTTGTTTTTTTCTAATGTAGGTTCTCGTGCCTCGGGTTGTATAGCAACAATTGCTTATCGATGTCATCTTTTATTTTCAGTTTGTATGGTCTAGGCATCTCCCAGGTCCACTTCTATTTCTCTACCTATCGTGACAGCGTCGCCACCCGTCTTATCGTCTTATTGACAAGGTCAGTGCCAAAAAGAGAGGGGATTACTTCGTTCTCAACAGTTCTTTCCCACAGTGGATTAGAGACAGTCCATGCGGCGCTGTGCATCCATTTATTGTATACAGTGTTAGTCAGCGATTATTGCAACGCAGAGGGACTGGTGCTTATTCCGTGGTGAGTAACCACTGTAAGGTCGAAGTCGCTTTTACTCATTTGATACGATCTTAGGAGCTCTGGGGTACGTCATGTATTCACAGATAGACTACGTTTCACTCACCGAGTTTCAACAACTTAGGTGGCAGCTTACCTAGAGGTAAGCATGGTGTTTCTGGTTCGAATGCGCAGCCTGAGCTAACACATGTAGTAGAGTACTATCGGCGGTGTTGTCAATTCGTAAGTCACCATCTTGGTCGAATATATAACCCTACCGGTACAACTCAGCCTTTCAAACAGGTTCTACATATATCGGATTTGGCGTTGTAAGTTCGTATACTAAAAATAAGGTTACACTATATCTAATTCTCATTTAGTAAGCGGTGATCCTGCTGTTTTGGTGTATTTGGTAGGTTGACACTGATATATTCAACGACTGCACACACTCTTATCATCGAACTCGAAATGTAGATAATAGTGTTTTGCTCTGCTACTGGTGGGTCCTTTTGACTCACTCCTGACAATCTAGTACGCCCAGACTCAGTCTTCCTTTCCTGCAGCTGTCACATTCAGTAAGTCGGAACTCTATCTCGTTTAATGGGAGCTATTAAACTAAACAATGATGTCCTGTGAAACTCACAAGGGGCCTCTGCATTCATGTGAGTATTCGCGGGTCCACGTGTTGGTATATTTACACAACATCCGATTGCAGATATATGGAAAGTACATGGGTGTCCCTTGCTTTGTCCAAGCCATACCAGGTATTTGCGCGATGATACTCGATGCATAAAAGCGGCTAATATCCAGCTCATGTTTTGTCATATTAGAGAATGAGCTATGCCTCACTCTCCCTCGCCGTACTCGCGGACTTATCAATCACTGCTGTGTTCCTACGCACTCTCAATCGAAGCCGTTCAATGGCATACACACGGTATGTCCAGGATGTGAAATCATTCGCTCTTTTGCTGACATTCTTCTTCTAGAGGCACGAAAGGTATTATTGGGAAACTTATGAAATATGCGCTTAGCTCCGGAGTTATAACGGCGTAAGTACATTGTTCGAACCGTCTGCAACACGCTGATCCGGCTTACCTTCCTTGATAGTATATTAGCTATTGCTACACTTACTGTGGTAAGCGGTATGGGAGCGGATGGCCTCAGCTCAGGTTGTCACGCATTAACTCTGTTTCTTCCGCAGTTTGCTCTCTATCCTTCACGACTTCATTACAGTGGCACTGCCATGGTTCTCACAAATGGTCAGTCAATAAAGAGCACAATCCTATCGCGTAACCAGCTGATTTATTGTTTATTACATATCCAGTTTACGGAAATGCCATGTTCGCGATGTATGTCACACAAAGCCCTGCTACAAACAATAAAGCACGGCCACGGTGGCATGTACTGAAAATTTCATGTAGGCTCAATCGTCGACAGGGTATCAAAGAAGATGCTGCACTCAACAACTTGAACGGGTTGTCTTTGCAGTTGTCTGATCTGCCCAGCGCGGATCGACCAGCGAAGGCAACGGTACGTGAATATCTAAAGCATCGAGACCCGGGAGACGAAGACTGTGAATTCCCTGGCTTCCAGGGGGCTGTGAGGATACAAGTGCCGCACAGGACTGTTGTAACGGGCAATGATTGGGAAAGTACCTTCACCTTTTGAGAAAACCATCACGCTAACTTGAAAATGCTCGGCACACTGGCAGTTTGCAGGCTGGGAGGAAGAAGCCAAACTTCGACTCGGAGGTCTCGGCCGTGACCCCAGTTCGAGCAGTAAACCCCATCAGTCGGAACCCCTCCAGGCACCTTACTAATAGCAGATGCGAGAAACGGCATACACGTCCGAATCTCTGTGCAAACGGAAAGGCTGTAGTGAGTATAACGAGTACGATTTTGTCGAGATGATGAGCACCATGATGACCTTCAACGAGGTGCTGGCACCCAGTGCAAACAATCAGTCGTGGCGACATTCTATGTAAATCATACCCAGTCGTGTTGTAGTACACGTAACTCATGTATATTCCCACTCTCAACTTATTATGACGAAGCCCGAAGATTTCGTGCAATGAACTTGAAGTTACTTGCGCGGCGCTGCCTCCACTTCCGAGTCAGGCAATTCCAAGCTTTGTGGCGTTGAACTGGCCCTCAAGCATCTGATTCCAATGCCGATGCCGTTCAACCGGTCATCCAATTGCATCCAATCCGAGTTGCATCCGAGGCTCATTCGGACTTCAACGTTCAACTTGAAAGCGATAATGCATTACGGATTCTAGTAGCACGTTATTGACGCTTCTTGTCACTCAACCGGTCTCACGCTCACGGCGCATATTACTCATAGTATGCTGCTTCGATTTCCCCATTGAACAGTGGCAAGTAACTTATATATCGACTTCCAAGTCCTGAGACTTGGGCTCCGAGACTAGCAGTACCCAAGACACTGCAAGGTGCAACGCTGTCACTGTTGTCAGTCTGTAGAGCGAGTAAGATGTCGGTGAGTATTGTTAGATCGCGAACTTGGTTTTGGAAGATAGATGTGTTGACTAACTCTATCCGCAACGCGCGTAGATCCCCAAGACCACCAAAGCATTGGTCCTGAAGCAAGCCGCTTCGAACAAGAAACCTGTCTTGCACGACGCAATCGTTGAAGATAGACCCATCCCGCAACTCAAGCCAGGCCAAGTACTTGTGCGGATCAACGCAGCAGCGTTCAATCACCGCGATGTAAGATTCATCTTTCCATATACCACTTACTAAGTACCTTCACTCTCATCGACTGACTGGACACAAACAGCTCTGGATCCGTAAGGGCCTGTACCCGGGTATCGGGTTCAATAGTACTTTAGGTGCAGACGGCGCTGGTATCGTGGTGGACTCTGCAGACAAGAAAGACCCTCTTCTTCAGAAACGTGTGTTCCTGGTACCGCTACGTGGCTGGGAAGATGGCGAGCCTCCAAGGTGTGTACTCTAGATCACCTACTTCAAACACAGGTGGTCGCTCATCAAGTATGTATGAGAAGCTCTATGTCCATCCTCGGCGGTATCAAAGCCATTCCGCTGGGCACATTCTCCCAATATGTTGCTGTGGAGAGGGATCAAGTTGTCGAGTCTCCCGCGCATCTTGACGACGAACACGTGTCAGCGTGGCCACTGGGTGGCTTAACAGCATGGAGGTAAGTTGTGTGTATCATGAATGCGCGTGCTGCAAGCTCATGCTTATGTGCACTAGAGCCACCGTAGTCAACGCACAAGTCAAAGCAGGCGACACAGTCCTCATCACAGGTATCGGCGGCGGCGTCGCCCTACTTGCTCTCCAACTAAGCCTCGCACGCAAAGCCAACGTCTACGTCTCCTCCGGCTCCGAAGACAAGATCCGCAAGGCCGTAGAACTTGGTGCCAAGGGCGGTATCAATTATAGAAACAAGGATTGGCCAAGTGAATTGCAGAAGCTCTTGGAGAGAGATCTCGGGAAGGGAGCTCAGTTGAGTGCTGTTATCGATTCGGGTGGAGGCGATATTATTGGACAGGTGGGGAAGGTTTTGAAGGGTGGAGGGAAAGTTGTGGTTTACGGAATGTGAGTGTGCATGGCCATTTTTAGATTATGTTCGTCACATTCTGTGTTTGTGACTGAACATCCTCGTGCGTAGGACCGCCAACCCGAAGATAACCTTCACCATGCGCGAAGTGCTCAAGAATCAACAACTAATCGGTACGTCTCTCACACCACCTTCCATTCTACTATTTAATAAATACCGTTAACGATGCCTTCACAGGTTCAACAATGGGCTCGCACCAAGACCTCATCGATGCGACCAACTTCATCGCAGAGCACAAGGTCGTACCTATCGTCTCGCACGTCCTAGATGGCCTCGAATCCGCAGAGGAGGGCTTCCAGCTCATCGGCAAGGGCGAGCAATTTGGTAAAGTTGTCATACGGGTGAGACATGCTGACAAGGTCGTGAGTAAGCTCTGAGACTCTGTCGTGAACGCCATGTGCGAGCTCGGGCGGGGGAGGAGCCGGAGGGGCAATGGAGAACGTACTTTCTATACTAAGGAAACAGACGGCTGTAAGATAGACAAAAACAAAACAAACATAGTTCATATCCGAGTCTACAAAGATGATCATGACAGATGAGATGCGACAAAACCTATATACACAATGACAATGACAATGCAGAATCCGAAAGCGACAAACATGACATGAGTACCAAACACACACACACACACAAAACACATCCACAAACTCCTCCCCATACCTCCAGCAGAGACAGACAGGGCGTGGAAGTGGACAGGCTAGAACAAATCAGACCCCATAGGAGGGAACAGCTGACTCTCATGTATCGACCCCGCAGCACTCAGGCTACTCTGCGCCAACCCAACTCCTCTTTGCCTCTCTCTCTCTCTTTCACGCTCCTCCAACCTCCTCACCTCCTCATCACTCAAACTATCACTATCCACACTCCTCTCCCTCTCTCTCCTCCCACCCCTACTATCTCTCAAATACCCCAAACTCCCACTCCCCCCCACACCCGCACCTCGACTCCTAGACATCCCCATACCAAGCTCCAACTCACTAGGCGTAGGACTCCCTAGGCTCTCCTCCATCTGTGACTGTGAGGACCTATGAACCTCCGGCTCAAACGGGTCCACGTCCACATCCTCGAGATCCTGCCGATGCGCTTGGGCACGATGCCGATTATAAGCGTACTCATACTCATACTCATGCTCGTCTTCGTTCTCCCTAACATCTCCCAGTCCCAAAAACGGGTCTACTCCCCCCTCTTCCTCTTCATCCTCATCCTCCTCATGCGCAGGGGGTTCCAACCTCGACGTCCTCCTCCCCTGCTGGTAGTACTGACTAGAGCGAGAGGGCGAAGGTAACGGCGGTTTAGCACTTGAGGAAAGCGAGAAGGGTGGTAGGCGGGAGGTAGAGGCGCCGGGTACGCCTAGGTGTACGGAGAAGCGGGATTGGTTTAGTTGGTTTAGGCCTGAGGAGCGTGTGGGTTGGGGTGCTGCTGTGGGGGTTGTGTGTGGTGGTTGAGAGGACGGGGGGTTTGGTGCGTTGTATTCGAACTATGCATATGCGCATAGGAAGGTTAGTTTGGGGTGGTGTAATGTGAGAGAGAGGGTGACGCACGGCGGAGAACACCTCTTCACGGTGTTTCATCCCTGTATCTTTGTCAATGCAGTAGCACACGAACAACGTGTCCGCACTAAATCCCGTACAGATTCAGCATTCCTGTCACATAACACAACAAGGACCGGGAGGCAAAGGGACTTACGTATCTTTGACTAACCCCACGCAGAACAGCCCCACAAGTGCGGTTACGACGCCCGCCAGCAACGCAGCTTCGAACGCCTCTTCTGGGGCGTCCAACGTGTGCGCCACAAACAAGTATGTTGTCAGAGCGAAGGGGAAGGTGAGAGTTAGCGGTGCGATGGTGAGCATCGTCAACGGTGCTGCATGTAAGGTCAATATATGCGTGTACCAATAAACTCACAAGCAACAAAACACTCACGTTCAGTCCGGAACCTACTCCTATACTCCCCCTCTCCTGCCTCCCCCCCGTCAACCCACTCGCCCTCCTCGCACTCTTCACAGCCCCCTCCCCCGTAAGCCCCACACACACCATAACATAACTACTCAACTGGCCCGTCACGTTCTCCAAATACACTACCAGCATACCCGCCCCTACGGATACGAGACGCATGTATGGTGGGAGGTAGGCGGGGAGTGCGCGGAGGGCTGTGCAGAGGAGGGCGAGGGCGCGGATGAGGGAGAGGAGGAGGGAGGAGAGAACGATTGAGCCGAGGGAGGGGTGGGTTGCGCGGTAGAGGGCGGCGTGGATTGTGTGGGTTGAGGTTGGTGGGGGTGGTGGAATGTCTGGGCTGAGGATATAACGTTAATAACGTGAATAGTTGAATGGGATGGATACACAACTTGGAGAATGAATGAATGGACTGATAAACACTCACTTGGCGAAATACCATGCACCGATGACACCTGCACACGATACTCTCAGTACACCTCTCGCGACGCCCCACGTCCACAACCACACCCCCAACGTCCCCGCGATCGCCCAATTCGCCCATGCATGCAAGTGCCACACGATCCCGCTCGGATCTCTTGTAGTGTATCCTATCAGCAATAACCTAAATGCAAGCGTAGCAAACGGTATAGACGCGATCAGCGACACCAATAGAACCGCAGGTGAGAGTGCGAGGAGGAACGGCTGGTTGTACAGCAGACGCGTCGTCAGCGTCAGAAGAGTCGAAGTCGTATGCAGGGCCCTCGGTAGATGGAGCAATCGTCTGCCCGTAATAACCGACAGAACGAGAGGTACGATAGAGAACAACCGTAGACCCGTCGTCTCGCCCCACGTCGGCTCATGGTCGTCGTCCACAGTGAAGCTCCCCACAAACGCACATAATGCGCTCAGAAAGAGAGTAGCAGGTACGAACACCGCCGTACCCACAATAACAGGCTTCAAAAACACACGCAAGAACAGCACGTGCGCGTAGCTCACTACCGCAGCGAGTACAACCAGAATAGTGATCATCGGTATCGTCTTGAGGAATATGGTGTAGGGGAGGCTCTTGGACGGCGCGGAGGAGGGTTTGTGCGTTACGAAGAGGACGACGAGGGAGAGGAGAACGCATATTGAGACTGAACCCAACCAGAGAGCTGTCCATTGTGCGTCGTTGAACTTGCGGCGGATGGGGTAGCGGGGATCGGGGAGGGAGAACGGGTGGTGGCTATCTCGCGGTATGAGCGACTCCGTCAGTCCTCCGCCTTCTATCGGCGGTGGACTTGGTGGACTGGAGACTCGTAATGGCGGTGGAGGCACCGGCGAAGAGCTCAGTGGTATCGAGTACGACGAAGGCGGTGGTGGGACGGGCGAGGGCGACCTGCGGAACGGGTCCAAATGGGGGTCGTCGTCGTCATCCTCTGGTTCTGGAACGGTTCTTTCACTCGTAAAGCTGAGGAACAATGGTTCTTGTGATGATTGAGTAGAGTCTTGTAGAGGCTGCCTGTTGATGAATTGGGAGGCGTACGCTGCGAAGGACGCAGCCATCGTTGGGAGGAGGGGAAGTGGCTGAAGACCAAGTTAATGAGTCGGGAAGCGCCCGGTGTGAAGGTGAGCGCTACAGTAGGTGATGGGAGCGGGGCCGCACTTTGCCTTTTAGGGATAGGCTGTGGCCAGCGAAGACTGCGCTGCCACTGGCAGGAGAGCCTGAGTCGATGCTAGCGAGTGACTCGGTGCGAGTACGTGGAGGGTAGGGCGACATAGGCATCGTCGTTTTGAGTCTTTTGTGTTGTAGTGCACAGATTAGATGCCGCAAGGACACGCAATTGGACACCAAGGCTTGCGAAGGTCACCTACTTGTAAGTACAACGAACATAGTGGCTGGTTCACCAGTCCGTACGTGACGAGCAATGCACTAGTACACTGCTGAATATGGGCACACTCGAGCAGAACATCAACGGTACACATAGATCGCAGAAAAGGTCAAATATATTCCACATCGGGCACGTATCCTACTCTATCCGTACTACAATCAATCACCGCACACCTCCTCAACCTCTCCACTAACCTCCTCCTCCTCTCCCAAAATCAACACGAAAGCAAAAACATGTCGGGCCACCAGGTGACTGAGCATTCCACCCAAATCCTAGAAGACCAGCCAAAGAAGTGGACCATCCATCTGAGGCACCTTCGATGGGAACCCTCCCCATCATCCGAATACATACGGATTCAGTGGGCCCCATGTGGTATAGGTAATGCCTGTGTAGTTGTTAAAAGATGAGAGAGGGAGACGGTGAATTTGAGGGAAGGGGAGGGGAGGAGTGTTTAGGGCAGGCGTGGGTATGGAGGGGAGTGGGCGCGAGACTGTCACGGTTGTGAAGATGTAAGTATGCTACGTGCGTGCATGTTCGTGAAGGACGCTTGGGTGTGCACATACGAGGAGAGTGAAGGGTTTGTTCGGGCAGTAGATATGGTGAGTCTCATCTTCTTCTCTGCTCAGTATAATAAACTGACGAATGACTCAGCGTAACGTAGGCCAATGTAGCATACCTTCCCACCCATATTAGATAAGAACGTCAATATATACATCTTTCTTCAAGCTACATCCCAAGCCTCCCAGCCACACACACACCTGCTCGTCCTCTCACACCAGTCTCACTAACCAGCCATGTCCCAACCCACCTCTCCCATCCCCTCTACCCCTCCACACTCAACAACAGTAACCCTCAGCGACGGAACAACCATGCCCACCCTAATCTACGGCACCGGCACCTCCCTACGCGAAAAAGACGCATCCCACGCCGTCTCCTCCGCCATCCGTGCCGGGTACACACACATCGACTGTGCACAGATGTACGCCAACGAGTCCTCCGTCGGGCTCGGTCTCTCCTCCTCCACCACCACCTCCACCTCCCTCTCTCGAGCAGACCTATACATAACAACCAAAATCCTCACTGTACCAGAGGGATTGACGGTGAGCGATACCCTACGCGATTCGTTGAAGAAGATGGGCTTGGAGTACGTCGATATGTGTTTGATACATGTGCCGGTTGGACATCGGGATTTGGGGGAGACGTGGAGGGGGTTGGTTAGGGCTAGGGAGGAGGGGCTTTGTAGGAGTGTTGGGGTGTCGAATTTTGGGGTTGAGGATTTGGAGGTGATTGCGGGGGGTGGGTGTGTTCCTGCTGTTAATCAGGTACGAAGCTTCTACCATTACGGCGCTGTATTTCGGATTGAGAGCTGATGGATATTGGTGCCATGTAGATTGAGTTTCATCCGTACGTGTACAAGGCGAGCAAACCGCTGTTGGAGTACATGAAGGAACGCAACATCCAGCCTGTCACGTACTGTGGTCTGGCACCTATCAACCGAGTCGACGAGGGCCCTCTCGACTCTATCCTCCCCACGATCGCCCAACGACTAAGCACGAGTGTGGGTGAAACGGTCTCGCCGGGGCAGGTGCTGCAACTGTGGCTTCGCAAGCAAGGACTGCCGTATGTCTCGTACGTAAAGCACTGTCTCTCTCGCCGAAAGACTGTCCCACCTGACCATTCCACTTACTTGCAGAACGACGTGGAAAGAGGAAAGACTGAGAGAATATCTGAGAGTACCTACGCTGCCAGACATAACAGACGACGAAGAGAAGTTAATCACGGAAGCTGGGTCGACGGTACACCATAGATTCTTTGTACGCGACCATCTCGACGCATGAAACCTTCGAATATTTTTAGCTGTTAGCAGACGGTTATAGCAGATCTAGCATCGGGCCGGGGACCGTGGGTACGATAAGATGCGATGACGACGGTGATCGTGAGGGTATTTCCATGATTATATGTCGTGGAATCCAGATGAGCTCGATAAATAGTAGCACGTCAGTTCCAGATGATGACTAACAATCCTTGCCCATATGCTCCCCTTGCGTCTTTCGTCATTATTCCCACTCGCTCGTCAGGCTTTATTTAACCCCCCTCGTCTCTCCTTACCCGCCCGGTACTCCCTCTCTAGATCTCCCTCGTTCACCACAACCTCGAACGCAGCACGCACGATGTCGACTATCAAGCTCAACGACGGCAACACCATCCCGGCCCTCGCCATCGGCACCGGCACCGCCCTCTACAACAAAGACGCAACCAACGCCATCGTCGTCGCCATCCAATCCGGCTTCACCCACCTCGACACCGCACAAATGTACAACAACGAGTCCTCCGTCGGGGACGGCATCATCAAGTCCGGCCACGACCGCTCGCAGCTGTACGTCACCACCAAGCTGGGCAAGCTCCCCGCGGGCACGTCGGTGGAGGAGAGCCTGAAGGAGAGTCTGGGGAAGCTGAAGTTGGAGTATGTGGATTTGTTTTTGATACATAACCCCGTCGACCATCCGGATTTGAAGGCGCTTTGGAGGGAGTTTGAGGGTGTTAAGGAGAAGGGGTTGACGAAGAGTATTGGGGTGTCGAATTTCCAGCCTAAGCATCTTAATGAGATTCTGGAGGTGGCTGCTGTGCCTCCTGCTGTGAACCAGGTGCGTTGCGATCACCTCTCCTAATCAGATAGCGTAACTGACAATTTCACCTTGTAATTTCTATGATGCCGTAGATCGAATACCACCCCTACGTATTCAAAGCCTCCTCCGGCATAATCGACGTCCACAAACAGCACAACATAATCGGCGCCTCCTACGGCGGCCTCACGCCCATCGTCCGCGCACCAGGCAAAGGCATCGAACCCGTCCTCGACAAGATCGTCGACCGACTGGCGAAGGAGGTCGGACATCCCGTCACGCAGGGCCAGGTGCTGCAGTTGTGGTTGAGGAAGAAGGGGTTCGTCGTTGTTACGTAGGCTTTTGAATTTTGGATGGAAGTGTGAGTGAGCATGGGCTGATTGGGGTGTGGGTTTGTAGGACTACGAGTAAGGTCGAACGGCTGCAGGAGTACCTGCTCGTTAACCGTCTGCCTGATATCACCTCTGAGGAAGAGGAGGAGATCGACACCGTCGGGTCTAAAGTCCACTTCCGTCAATTCGTGAGTCACTGCTTCTTTATTTCGTCTTTTTGCATCAGTGTATCTGACTGTGTTGGTTTTGTACAGATGAAGTGGATTGACGGGCCGTACTAGATGGAAGAACACGGGAGAATAGTGTGTAAGGATCTAGAGACGATAGCTGTATGATCACCACTGTCATACAGCAACATGTACCATTTATACTGTAACATGTGTTCAACAATAAAGCAACAGTAACGCAGAGACTGCGTCTAAGGCCTGATTCGCTGAAGTCTCTCAAACTTCAGCCATTTAAGCGCGCGGGAGTGGTCTGGGGTCCCCGCGTTCAAAGTTCGCGCGTCTATTGTCATTGGCCTTCTCGCGGCTGCCATTACTTATTGTCACTTGAACCCGTGAATTACTGCTCTACATAGCGCAATCACATTGGGGGGTATATCACTGGCAATGAATGAAAAGGTCTGTAGAGCTCCTTTACTCAGTCAATCTACCGTGGAGGTTGATTTCCCTACGCCACCTGGCTACGAACGTACCATCTGGCAGCCTACACAGCCAGAAGGCCCCGTGCTCATGATAGGTGGTAAAAAGCTGCGACAGGTCATCCGCCGACTCAGCTGGAGGAACCCACCAAACAAGGTGTACTATGAGTCTGCTCCGTCAAGCCCCGTATCTTCGGGGTTTCTGGACGAAATGGATCTATTTACCGTTACGGAGCCTAAGGTATCTCGTAGCTCATCACCGTCGTCGAGTGGTCTTCTCCCAGACCAGATCACATATACTGCGCTCGATGCGTCCACCTCATCCACTCCGATTCCACAACACCGTTGCCAAACCTCACGCTGCCCCACCTCCCATACGAGATCCTAGACCTCATCATCCGGGACAGTCCAGACGATTGGATGTCATACTCCTTGGTATCCCGACAATGGCGGGCAGTTGCTTGCGCCCACATATTCCGTGGACTTACCCTGTCTGGAACAATCATGCTTGAAAATCCGGACTGGCTGGCCTTTTGGACAACGACGCCTTCGATTGCAATAAATGTCCAGTATCTCCTCCTCAGCGACTGTACCATCGACCTCGGAGATCTCGAGGCTCTACTGTCGAGTTTCATCTCCCTCCAGTCGCTGGAAATGCAATATTTCTACCTTTCGAAAACGACAAACCGACACCCCCGTCACACACACAGGATCCAGAACCTCCACCTCATTCCTCGCAGCGACGACCCATGGTTCGACGACGTGACAGACATCCTCAGTCTATTCTCCGAGATAGACTCTTTTTACTCTTTCGAGTCTTACCGCTCTGCGCCCACCGTTGACGTCCTTCGCAAAGTTCAAGACGTGATCGCGCATGGGTGCCGTGGCAAGTTACAAATCCGGTCGCTCAGTCCGTCCCGGAATCAGCAGTACCATATGTCTGCGGGTATGCTTGTACCCTTCCTGATTGGAATCCATGCGTTTGCGCTCCCTGACGTCGCTAGCCATTCTGGGAAGCGTGTCTGACATGTCCGGGCTCGGTACGGTGTTGTCCAAGACTGGGAAGACTCTCAAGAGTCTTTCGATAAACATTTCATATCGAAGCGAGGTATCTACTACACCCGAGGATCATGACGCAGGTGAGTATCATACGTCCTACCGTAGTTGCTCAGTGGCTCACTAGGAGTGATTATCGACTCCCATGATCGCCAGAGCGACGATTGTGCGTCGAACAAGTCCGCGCTGGGCTAGCTGCATGTACCAGCCTGGAAGAAGTAAACTTGCAAACCACCATAGTCATACTCTGGGTGAGCCCGCCCGCTTTTCGAAGTGAAGCGTACCATCGTCTCTGGCGTATTGCTGTCGAGATAATGGCGCTCATCCCCTCACACCGACTTCGCAAAGTCGTATTCCGAATCGCATGCGATGGTGGGGTGCATATTGACGATCCTGAGCGTCTTCCCTGGGGCGCGATGAAGGATGTCTGTTGTGCCCTCAGTAACTTGGAGTCCATTGAGATTGATATGGGCGGAGAGGAGGGTCGAACGTGCGCTGAACACGAACTACGGGAGTTCAAGAACGTTCGCTGTTTGCAATGAATAGATGGCATTAAGATACGCCGATAAGTATTCTGGTTGAGTGCAATCATTTACTCAAGCATGTAATTGTAGTATTGATCGTAAGGTTGCCATCTTTTGTTTCGCTTAAGTTACGTATCTTGTGTAACTTCATGTCGATCTGTACGCTCAGTAAACTAACCTGTCGTTAACGATGCATATCATTATTTAGCAATCAGTTTGTAGAGGTGTTGTCATCGTTTGCTTTCGAAAGAAGTAGGCTTATGGCATGCACACTTGCATTGACCCAGTGGCAGGCGCTTACGGAAGGCTGAGGCCACCTGCCTATTGGAGAAGGTGGAACACCCACTACGCCAGGCTGATATTCATCGTCCTCGCGCTCCATGGCTTCGATACTCCATATCTTTTCGCTCTTTCGTCTTGATCGGGGGAAATAGATACAAAAGCAAAGTCAACATATGTTTCGTACATCAACATCGACCCGATCTTTGGGACGAGCTTGTAGAATGGCCCTATTGGCATAAATACTGTTGTACAACTGGAGATAAATGAGGAGAAATAAATCTGCTGGCAAGAGTTGAATCTTGAATGATTGGCCAACCCGGGCAAACCATAGTTGGAAGCTTAAGCTTAAGCAACACAACTCGTGCTCATTATTTGAGCTGCGCGAGCAGCTTAGGTTCAGCAGTTAGATATCTCAGGTGCATGCGATGGTTCTTCGCAAAGGACAGGTTCGAGACCGCGAGTCTTGCTTGCTTCTTCAGCAAACTATTCAAGGTGCCAGTGAGTATTTTCAGTATGCCGGATGTACAAAACTCGAACAAACTGACCCAAGTATCGCTCGCTGTGACAGTGTCTCGTACAACTTGGATCCTAGTCGCCTGTATAAGACATCAGAGAAAACGCCATCACCGTAATCTGTAGACAATACATGCCACATACCGTGGGCCGCGCTCCGTTAGTTCCCCCTGACAAGTTGGAGAGATGCACAGAGACACCGTCATTGGGTGGAGCTTCGTCCTTTATGCCTTGGCGGCGGTTAAGCCTGCGTTAAACGATAGAATTAGGCTGCGAGCATTCCGATATACATTAATACGCACATAGCCAGCATGGAGTTTGCGTATACTGTGCGTTTCGAGCTTGTGAATTAGTCCAAGTGTGGAAGGCAGTTGGATGACCACTGACCTTTAGTCAGCAACATGTCGATACCAGCATAGTAGTGTACGTCCGACGGGAAGACACTGAACTGTGTTTGTGAAAGCGGACTTCAGTGAGAGTAAGGCCGTATAACTGCATGTTGTCATATACCAGAGTGAGTGTAACGATAGACACCACGCTGTTTGGCTCTCCTTGAGCTATGGAATCACGCGGCAATTGACTGGAAAGACTTACGACGTCAGGAGTCCCGAACCGACGGCATATTGCATCAGCTTTCGTAGAATATATCTGGTACTTCTAGTAAAGCATAGATCAACTAGTGTACAAAAGGCATAGCACAGGAAAAATCTTCATACCGAGAATGTGCTTTGAAATAACTTCGCAGAAGAAGATATAACATCATTGCAGTAACTGACACATCTGCCGCGACGTTGAGAGATAACGCTGCATTTAGCTATCCTCTGAAGGAGAGGAGCAGTCAAGTATTAGCTGAATTAGCGTTCATCGGTGTTCTGGATTATACCGTGTATGAAGTCGAAAGCACCAAGGATGCCCATGTGCCTTCGGTGCAATTAATGAGCCTTCTCAAGCATTAGC